>PVKC010000203.1:56007-81294 GCA_004027635.1 Crocidura indochinensis | reverse complement strand
TTTGGAGTTTTGTGATTTCTGTCTTCATATTTTCTTGGTTCTTATTAATGTTCTGTTCAACTCGATCCATGGTTTCTTTGAGTTCTTTGAGCATCTTCCATATTGCTTTTCTAAAGTCCTTTTCTGAGAGATTGATTAGTTCGTTGGTCATTATCTGGTCATCAGAATTGTCATCTTCGTTCTCTATGTCTGATGCTGGCCTGGGTTGTTTCCCCATTGTCACACTTGTATTGTGTGTTTTGCTACGTGTTGTGGTGGTATTCATTGGGTAAGTGATGTACGTGGCCACACTCCTCTGGCTCTGCCCTTTCTGGGTGGGTTGATTTGCCTGCAGGAACACTGATGAAATCCAGTCTCTGGCAGCAGCAGGAACGCTGGTGAGATCGGATCTCAGGCAGCTGGAAACCTCTGCGCCCCTCTGAGTCCCGGCACAAAGCAGCAGGGATCAGTGTGTGTATGTCTCCTCCCGCCTCTGAAACAGGCAGCCTCACTGCTGGAACGCTGATGAAATCCACTCTAAGCAGCGGGAGGAACACTGGTGAGATTGGATCTCAGGCAGCTGGAAACCGCATGACCCAAGATGACCTCTGCGCCCCTCTGAGTCCCGAACAAAGTAACAGGGATCAGTGTGCGTAGGTCTCCACCCGCCTGTTTCAAGGCAGCCTCACCGGCAGGAACGCTGATGGAATCCAGTCTCTCTGTATAGTTTCTTGATAATGCTACTACTTCTTTCTACAACTGAGTCCATTTAGTCTTTTATTCATTTTTTTCTCATCTAAATATATACTATTTATTTTTTCCAAATATCCCAGATTTTGACTTGGGCTAATTTGCTTGCATTCCTTTATTTCTTTTTCTTTTCCTCCTCCTCCTACTCCTCCTCCTTTTCCTCCCCCTTATGGTCTTCCTCCTTCTTCTCCTCTTCTTTCTCCTCCTCTTCCCCGTCTTCCTCCTCCTCCCCCCCTTCTCCCTCTTCGTCATCCTCCTCCTCCCCCCCCCCCATTCTCCTCCTCCTCCATCTCATCCTCCTCCCTCAATGGTGCTCTGGGGTTTCTCCTGGCTCTGTGTTCTGAAATTGGGATGCTGGAGATCAAACCCAGTTCAGCTAGTATAAGGCAAATGTCCAATTCCTTGTGCTATAGCTCTGGCACCTGCTTTTGCATTCTTTACTTTATTGATACTCTTTATCATCTTTGACATTTGCTGTGTGCTTTCTTTGGTTGTCCTGTGTTGAGAGGTTTTTGAGCTAAGAAACTTAATTTGATCATTTCCTCTATACAAAAGTTGTTGCAGTTTTGGGTACTTAGACATTAATAATATATTTTTATAGTTACCAATTTTGTGCAAAATAATATCAAAATTTTATGCAGCATATATTAGAAGTTATCTTTCTATCTCATTTAGTGCTTTTCTTTTTATCTAAATGCTACTTTATCAAATATAGAGGAAAAATACTATCTTTCTGTTTCCATGTACCAATTGATTCTGTATTAATTCCTTTCATGTTAGTCATACATCATTTTGTTTCTCTGTTATAGTCTAATACGTTTTTTGCTGCATAAACAAACTTTTAGATATTTTTCTTTTATTAAGCCATGTCCTTTTATTAACACAGTTGATAGAATTGATCTCAACTCTATTCTTTTACTTTTTTATGTGTTTGTGTATTATATTATTCTCTTATCCATATTTGTTGCATCTTATTCACTAATTTTGTTTAATCTTTTTTATAGATTTATATTTATATGACATTTTGCATATTGTAGCTTACTTTAATTCAATCAATACATAACTTTTCAAATTTGATTGGGATACCATAACTTACAATCCATTTATAATGGTTTTGTCGGCACATATTTCCTACATCACACCCACACCACACCTACCACAGATTGTCCACTTTCTCTACCAATGTCTCAAAGAACAGTTCTATCTCACTCGCTACTCCCTCAATCAGGTAAGTTCAATTCTGTGTACAAACACTCTAGTTCTGACGTTTTGGGTCCTTTTACTTTGTTACTTTATTATATTTGGAGAAGTATCTGCCTATATCCTCTCCCCATTTTTTATGGAATTATCCAGGCATTTTTTGTTATTGAATTTTGTGACCATTTTATATACCTTAGATATTAATTCTTGAACTTATAATGTGAAAGCATATTTTACAATCAATATTTTATTTCTTGTATATTTCATAACAACATATTCACAATTAAAATATGAATATTCAAAATATTCATATTTTACATAGAGATGGCTAATATTAATATATAATATTAGAAAAGAATCATTATTTTTGCCATCACTTCACTGACTTTTCCCAGCAATAATCTACATATTCACACCCATGATGTCTGCCAGGCTTCTGCCACCCAGCAGAAGCTAGCTAGGTCCTGGAAAAGAAATTCTTATAATCTTTTGTCTTGAGTCTGCTTACTGTAACAAAATTTGGCTAAAAATCAAGTTAACCATATTCTAACAGTGTCCTTTTGACTAGCTCAAGTTATTTTTGGTTTGTTCTTTACTCAACAAATTTTCACTCAGAGTTGTTGATAAATATTTATCCGTGTTAAGGTTATTGATTTGAACTGTATTTATGAATGTGGCATAGCTCTGAATTGACTATAATTTAAAATATTTAAATATGTTATATATTCAGGTAATAAATGTTAGGATTACAAATAGAGTAAGATCAGAAATAGTGAGTTAGATCATGATTACTTGTGTGCTACTTTTACTAAAGCCATCTAAAAAGGCTTCTGATAGCTTCTCATTTGAGACAGGAGGAATAGAAAGCAAAAAAAAAAAAAAAAAAAGCAGGGTTTGGTTTTTATACAGCAAACAAATGACTGTGGCTGAAATTGGTATCAGGTAAGTAAGTGTGATGAAAGAAATAAAGGAGAAAATGTGAAGAGGACCAGTATAAAAAATATAGGTCATAAGAGGACCTTAGATTTTTATCTTAACCATTCAAGTAAGATGAGATCACAGGATTTGGAATTTATAAATGTGAGGTCACTGAGGTTCTTTATAGAAAGTGTCTAGTGGAATAAGAGAGAAAAGATTGATTAGATCTGATACAAGAAATATGTGAATGAACTTTGTGAACAGAAAGATATAGACAACTGGAACATTGCATGCATGAAGCCCTTTCATTATACTATTATGAATCAAAGAGCTTCATATAAAAATTATGCAAATTTAAATTTCATAAAAATACAAAAACAGAAAAAGAATATAGACAACTTTCAGCTAAATAAATTGATCTGGAAATTGTCATACTGAGTTAAGTCAAAGGGATATAGATCTACACAGAATTATCTCCTTCAATGAAGAATATGAAGAATCATAGCAATTGTTCAAGGACTATACAAAAAAGAACATGAGAACAGGCCTTCAGTATAAAGCATGTCATGCAGGGAGGTGGAAAAGGAAGAGAATATTTTAGTTTAACAGTGTTTAAGAGAATTAGTAAATTGGGAGAAGTGGGTACAGAAAGATAGTAGGTAAAGCATTATACATGAAACCCTACTGGTAACAGTACTGTAAACCATAGTGCCAAAAGTTATATATAAAATAATTTCCAACATAGAGACAGACTGTTGAAGGGCATTGGTAGAGAGAAGTAGACACTGGTGAAGGGATTGATATTTTAACAATGTATGCCTAAAATTCAATAATGAATAAATTTGTAATTCACATCACTAAATAAAAATTTAAATTAAGTAAATTACTTGGTTCACTTCCCTTACATGAGCCCAGCCTGTATTTTATCCCCAGCACTTTACATAATCCCACAAGTATATCCAGGAATGATCTCTGAGAACAGAGCAAGAAGTAAACCCTGACCAAAGAGTCAAAAGTTATCCCTATGGGGCCTGAGCAGTGGCGCAGCTGTAAGGCATTTGCATTGCATGTGGCTGACCGAGGATGGATTGCAGTTTGATTCCCCCAGTCCCATATGGTCCCCCAAGCCAGGAGTGATTTCTGAGTGCATAGCCAGGAGTAACTCCTGAACATCACTGGGGGTGGCCCTAAAAACAATAATAACAACAACAAAAAAGTAATCCTTGCACAAAACCAGGTATGAATTTAAAAAACCCTAAAATACAGATATGAAATTCTAAGTTGAGTCACTGATCGAGATATTAGGAGAATTAGGAATAAGAAGATTATTGTAATAAAATTCCTAACACCAAAATCAATTTAATTTTTAAAATATAATATCACAATAGTTTAATGAAGTATTCTAGAGTCATGTAATTAACCATATAAATTAATGCAAACTATTGTGATTTTTGTTAACTTAGAAGTATCAATACAATAAATATTTACTTTTAGGCACTTCAAGTCTACCATCAATATATAACTAAAGCAAAGTAAAAAGTATAAATTTATGTTATATCAACATAATATAGTTAAGTAAAAACACAAAGATATATCTATCACCCTATAATATTTTTGTAGTATTCGGAGAACAGTCAATTACAAAGGCTTTTTTCTCTGAGTCACTAAAATTATTATAAATGATAACATTTCTTTTACTTATCATCTGAGAATAATTCACAAATTCAAGTAAGTGTCCATTTTTCTGTACTCTTATTGCAATATTCTTTAGTAGCTAACATTTAACTACACTGGATATCTCTAAAGGATTTTCCAAATATAATAGAGTAAAATAGGAATAAAAGTTGCAAGATTTATCAAGACTTGGGAAAAATAAACCAGGTCATAAAATCATAAAACCTGACAGAACTAAATATTTTTATTTGTTCTGGCTGAGTCCCCAAATACAGTTAGTTTTGTACTATAACTCTTAAATTAAGTGAAAACAATTCTAGAAATGGTATAATGAAAATAAGTATAATCTGAGAATGGATACTCCAACCCAAATTTTTGCTATAATTTAAGTTTGGATTTTCTATTGCAAGAAGAAATATAAAACAGTTGCAGTTTCTAGTAAGAGTACTTGTAATGCTTACTTTCACATAAATTTCTACAGAGCTAGGCACTCTGCATAACATTCTCATGTTACTAACACAGTTTAAATACCCAGAGACTTAAAGAATTTATGGATCTCTTTTTATTTAACTTAAATACTCGAAAGTAAGGGAAAATCAAAGAATGGAAGAAAGCCCAGACCCAGATGGATTCACTAGCGAATTCTTTTGAACTTTTCTAGAGGAATTACTACCAATCCTTTTCAGGATTTTTCATGAAATTGAAGAGTCAGGTAAAATTCCAAATAGTTTTTATAAAGCTAACATCACCCTGATACCAAAACTAGACAAAGATGCATCAAGAAAAGATAACCACAGACCAATATCCCTGTGGACACAGATGCAAAGATCCTTAACAAAATTCTGGAAAATATGATCCAACGCCTCATCAAGAAGGTCATGTACCACACCAAGTAGGATTCATTCCAAAAGTGCAATGATGGTTGAACATACAGAAATCAATCAACATAATACACTATATCAGCAAAAAAGAAAAAGAAAAACCATGTGATCATATCAATAGATGCAGAAAAAGTATTCAATAAAGTCCAACACCTATTCCTCATAAAAAAATTCTTATCAAGATAAGAATGGAAGACACTTTCCTTAATATAGTCAAGATACACCACAGACCATGGCAAATATTATTCTCAATGTATATAAACTAAAAGCATTTCCTCTGAATCTGGTACAAGAAAAGGCTACCCTCTCTCACCACTCCTATTCAACATAGTGCTGAAAGTTCTTGCCATAGTGATTAAACAAGAAAAAGATATCAAGGAATCCAGATAGGAAAGGAAGAAATCAAGATCTCACTGTTTGCAGATGACATGACACTATATCTAGGAAACCCTAAAGTGTCTACCAAAAAGCTTCTAGAAGCAATAGATTCATATAGCAAAGTGGGAGGCTACAAAATTAACACATAAAAAATCAATGTCCTTCTTCTACACCAATAATGATAGATAAGAAATGAACATTTAGGGCCCGGGAGATAGCATGGAGGTAAGGCATTTGCCTTTCATGCAAAAGGTCATCAGTTTGAATCCCGGTGCCCCATATGGTCCCCCCGTGCCTGCCAGGAGCAATTTCTGAGCATGGAGTCAGGAGTAACGCCTGAGCACTGCTGGGTGTGACCCAAAAACCAAAAAAAAAAAAAAAAAAAAAAAAAAAAAAAAAAAAAAAAAAAAAAAAAAAAAAAAAAAAAAAAGAAATGAACATTTAAAAAAAAACAAAAAAAACAACCCCATACACATACTGTCACACAAACTCAAATATCTTGGAGTGAACTTAACAAAAGAGGTGAAAGACCTATACAAAGAAAACTACAAAACTCTGTCAAGAAATTAAGAGGACAAAAGGAAATGGAGACACAGACCCTGTTGATGGATTGGGAGGATTAACATAATTAAAAAGGCAATACTCCCCAAAGCATTGTACAGATTTAATGCAATCCCTCTAAGGATACCTAGGACATTCTACAAAGAAGTGAATTTCACTTGGAACAAAAAAACACCCATGAATAGCTAGAGCAAAATGAAGCAAGGAAAGCCTCTTCAACAAGTGGTGTTGGCACAACTAGTCAGCCACTAGCAAAAAAAACGAACTCAGATCTCCATTTAACACCATACAGAAAGGTCAAATCCAAATAGATTAAAGATTTTGATATCAGATCTGAAAATATAAGGTATATAGAACAATACATAGATAAGCACTACATGATATTGAGACTAAAGACATTTTCAAGAAAGAAACAGCAATGTCCAAACAAGTGAAGCGGAGATAAAGAGATAAAACTATACTAAGCTGGAAACTTCTGCACCTCAAAGAAAATAGTGCCTAGGATACAAAAGCCACCCACAGAATGGGAGAACCTATTTACCCAAATACCCATCAGATAAGGGGCTCTCATTCAACATATACTCTCAGTCAATTCTGGTGGAAATGCTGTCTAGTCCAGCCTCTATAGAAAACAATGTGGAGATTCATCCAAAAACTGAAAATTCAACTCCCATATTATCCAGCTACACCACTCCTATGGATAGACCCTAGGAACACAAAAATACAGTACTAAAATACCTTCTTCATACCTATATTCATTGCAGTGCTATTTACAATAGTCAGACTCTGAAAGCAACCAAGATGCCCTTTAACAGATGATGACTAAAGAAACTAAAGGTACATATACAAATGAAATATTATGCAGCTGTCAGGAGAGATATAGTCATTAAAATTTCCTATACATGGATAGAAATGGAAACTATTATGCTGAGTAAAGTAAGTTAGACGGAGAGAAATAAACACAGAATAGTCTTACTCATCTATTGTAGTAATTATTAATTATAGAGTCTTGGGTGGTTCATGGAGTCTCCCTGGTGCGATTAATTAAATTAATATTTGTCCTTGATGGTGGTAGATGATGATGGATGATGGTGAGGCCATGCCAGGTACCTGCATCACCTTTCAGCTGGCTGGTCTGTTGGTATCAGGATAACAGCAAGGAAATGATCCAAGGCAGTTATTAAAAGTCAGGAGACATAAAGCTTTATTATAAGATTCTAGCACCATGTTTGGCTTCTAAGCTAACCTTTTAAGCAGCCTCCTCCAGCTGCCCTTCATCTAGCCTGTCTCTCCTCTCCCCATCCTGCTTCCTCCTCCTGAGGCTTCTCACCCCTCAGGCAACCCCTTTATTAGTAACCACAGACCCCACCCATCCAGGTAAGACAGCCAGGAAATTGGGGGAACAGTTATACTCATCTAGAGATTTTAGAAAAATAAAAGACATTATTGTAATAATACCCAGAGACAATAGATTTGAGGGCTGGAAGGACAGGCTCAGGATATGAAGCTCACCACAAAGGGTGGTGAATGCAGTTAGAGAAATTATACACTAACAACTATCCTGACAATGTCAATGAGTGAGAGAAGTAGAAAGTCTGTCCTAAATACAGGCAGGGAGAATGAGATAGAGGTCATTGGTGATGGAATGTTGCACTGGTGAAAAGAGGTGTTCTTTATATGACTGAAACTCAACTATGATCAAGTCTGTAATCAAGGTGCTTAAATAAAAATATTATTAAAAATAAAGCTATAAAAATAAATAAAAATGAAAGGAAATAAAAATGTAGATATCCCTAACCATTCTTGAGACCAGAAATTGTCACTGATGAAATACCTACACAAATCTCTCTCTGTTAATGACTCCATTTAAAAAAAATATTACATCCCTTTATATAGACAATTTCTCTCTATATCCTAGATAAACTATATAACCCTATTGCAATTATTGTAATTTATTCAAAGACATTCAAAAACTTATTCGAAGAATTTTACTTATTCAAGACAACCTTAAACATTCCTTTCTATCAACTTCCTCTTCAGAAAGATTTTTCTATAAATGTGAAGTTATGCTATGATTTTTCTCATCTTAAATTAATATTTCCTTTAGCCCCACTGTCCCTTTTAGGTATAACTCTATTGTTTTTCTTCTTCCCAGATATACTCAACATCTGTCTTCCAATGCTTCCAAATTTACTTCATTGTTTTCCTTTTATTTTTTCCCAGAGTGAAAAGGAGTATTTTTGTTTTTTTATATATTTATTTTTAATAATTTTTATTGTGACCAAAAATGAATAACAAATCTTTCACAGTAATATTTAAGGTACATAGTGACAATGAACAGGCCATTTCCACCACCAGGGTTGTCCTCCTTCCACCCCCTTCCACCAGCATATCTCCCTCCTTTGCTTCCCAGAGTGCTAGTATAACTGTTCCACTCTGTGTATAGCTTGTTGTAGATAGGGTATCAATTCTGTTGTTGTTGACTTTGGGTTGGTGTTTATTTCCACTCAATGTTTATACGGCTGTTTTGTCCTGGTATCATTAATTTTTATTTTCTTCCCCAATCATGAGGCAGAACAAGATGATTCAAGTTGTGTGGTTCTTCTGGAAGAAGACAAAAAAAATACCAACAAACAACAGTAAAAACAAAACAACAACAACAATAAAAAAACAGTGACTACAAAAAAAAGAAAAGAAAAAGCATCCAGCAACAACAAAAAAAAAATCACCAAATAATAACCATAAGTGTGAAAAAGAAAAAAAAAAGAAGAGAATAAATAAAAATAAAAAAGGAAGGAGTGCTGGTGTGGAAGGTTTTGTGCTTTTTTTTTTTTTTTTTTTTTTTGGGCATAAGCACAGTAAGTATTGAGGAAATTGAAAAACAAAAAAGGGAATTCCCTTGACCTAAGAGATTCAGGGAATTGCATGGCAGTCTGATTGGTGAAACTCTGCATTGCAGTCTGTATGTCTCTGTGTGGACAAAATTATTGCTGGTATATTGTTTTTGTAGCATGACTGTAGATCATGGAGTTGGTCATGTCCTGGAGGAGCAGTACACATCTAATATAGATATATTGGTATTTTACTAATAGTAATTTGGAATCCCTAGGAAATAATAATGTCAAGAGAAAAATTGACTCGGAGGGTAGGATATTCAAAGAACAGTGGACTTTTGACTACTTTTTAATGTAGTACAAGGAAAGAGCAGCATGACTGATATGCCAGAAAGTTGTCTGTGTTCAAAGAATACAATTTGCATCAACACTATAAAACTCAACATAAATAATAAATATGATTGTTTGGTTGGAGATGTGAGAAAAGATAAAATACTAAAACTGAAAACTACATTGACAACTCAGAAAAATACTTTTGAGAACAGAAGCAGCAGCTAAATATTTCATCACTGTGAGCAAGTTTTCAAGTTGCCAAGCTAATAACATGCCATACAATAAGGGAGAATTTGTTAAAAAAAAAAAAAAAAAAAAAAAAAAACCTTCTTTCTGTTGCCAAATAGATGTGTCCAGAGAAGGCTGATTTATTTAGTACAGTGAGTCTTTCAGGACATACAATTACACAGAGGATTGAAGAAATGGGGACAATTTGCATCAGCACTTAAAAAACTCCACCAAAAATCTTTCATATTTTTCTTTGGCACTCAACAAAAGCAATGATGATTGTGGTTCTGCAAAACTCTAATTTTTATTTTTGGGACAAATGATTACTTCTAAATCTCAGAAGAGCTGGCTGCCAGCATGATAACTGATGGTGCTCCTAGCATGGTTGAGTCTAGAAAAGGAGTACTTGCTTACAATAATTAAGAGATGGACAGAAATAACCATTCTCATCCAATATCCATACACTGCTTCATCCAAAAAGTGGTATATTGTAAATCATTGAAGTGGAACTCTATTATGAATATTGTGGTATATCTTGTGTTGACTTCATTAAAGCTAATGCACTAAATCACAGAAAATTTCAGGAATTTTTGTCTGAACTAAATGTTAACTATGAAGATGTTCTGTATAACACAGAATTCCATGGCTGAGTGGAGGGAAAGTTTTGAAAATGTTTCTATGAGTTACTTCCACATATTGCAATTATTCTGTTTTCAAAAAAAAACAAATACCAGAGTTCAGTGATGCAGAAAGGAAATGACTCCTTGTCTTTCTGACAGATGTAACAGAGCAACTCAATAATTTCAATGTGCAACTTCAGGGAAGGGGGAAGCTCATCTGTGAAATATAATCACATGTCAAAGCATTTGAAGTAAAATTAGGTCTCCTCATTAAATAAGTAAAGGAGGAAAACTTCTGCCATCTCCCCACAACTCAAAATCTGTTAGCAGAAAAACTATTTGTTGCATTTCCAAACAAAACATGTGTGGATCCACTGGGAATATTGCAAAAGGAGTTCCAAATTAGATTTAAAGAGCTTCATCTCCCTGAACAGAACGCACAGCTTTTACATAAGCCATTTTCTATTGACATTGAAAATGTAGATATAATTTATCAAATGGAACTGGCTGAACTGCAGAATTGTGGCTCTCTGAAAGAAGCATTTAAGCTAAGCAGCCTTCTTAATTTTTATGCATCTCTCCCCTGAGACATATCTTCATCTAAGGAACAATGGCAAACATCTTTAGCAGCAATTATGTCTGTGAACAGACCTTTTATAGAATGAAACATTTGAAATCTCCCCCCAGATCAAGACTAATGGATGCACACTTGCATCAATTGTTATGACTAGCAGTGACAATTATGGAACTGGACATTGACCATCACATTAGCCAAAAGAAAGCCCATAAGTTCCCATTGAAATACTGAAAAAAATGTGTTGATTTAATTTTACTTCATTTTAAACATTGTATTTGTTCCCGTTTTGTTTCTTCATTTCAAAATAAGATATATGCATTGTGCATAGGAATTTGTTCATTTTTTAAACTAAATTCCAGCCCGCCAACAGTTTGAGGGACAGTGAGCTGTTTAAAAAATTTGAGACCCCTGGTCTGTAGTTTTAAATACCTTTTATAGTTTGTAATTTTTAAACTTGTAACTCATTATCAAACTCTTGCCCTGAATTACAAACTCAAACCCCACTGCCTTTTCAAAATTTCCACTTCACCATAGTAGAAATACACTAAATGTAACTCATCCAACACTAATTTAGGGGTGTAGAGTGACATCACAGTCGGTAGAGCACTTGCGTTGCATGTGGCCATCCTGATTCAATCCCAGAAGCTCACATAGTCCTCTGAGCCTACCATAAGTGATTTCTGAGCACAGAACCAGGAACAACCCCTGTGAGTGGCCTCAAACCAAACCAAACAAACAAAATTGATTTTGGAAAAGTTTTGATTTTGGACAAATTGTCTCAAGAAAATTCTTTAGCTATAGATATACCATAAGTTATTTTTTGTATTAGATAAGTGCTGACATTTATCCTCAACACAAATTGTTTTATGCTAAAATAATCTATAATATGCATATAATAAGTCAATTGGAGCTAATAAACTAGCTCAACATGCCGAGTCTACTTTACATACTAGTGGCCTGGGATTTAACCCCTTTATTGCATGGTCTTTTTAGTACCATTTGGAATAAATTTGGAGCACAGAGCCAGGAGTAAGCCTAAGAACTGCTGGTTGTCCTCCAAATAACAAAAGCCAATTGAATAAATTTCTAATAAAATTAAATATTAAACTTAACACAATAAAAATAATGGGTGGAAATTATTGTGTAAAAAAACAAGGAACCAAAGGAAATAAAATGATATACATGTTACCCCTTTAGTATAAGTATTTACTGTGGCAGTGCCTAAATTGAAAAAAGTGACAGAGAGAAGAAAACTGTCTACCATAAAGAGAAGCTTGGTGTGGGGAGTAGGGACAGGAAGGAAACTAGGAAAATTGGTAGTTGTGAAATGAACATTGTTGAAGAATGGATAATGGAACATCTTATCACTACAACTCAACTATTAACAAAAATTTTAAATAATGTATTCATTTAATCACTATGATTACAAACACGTTTCAGTTATATAAAAGAACAACATCCTTAACCAGTGCAATCTTCCCACCATTAATGCCCCCAACTCACTCCTCCCCACCCTACCTGAATTCAAGACAGGCATTCTATTTCTCTCACTCACTATCATTGCCATGATAGTTGTTATTGTAGTTATTTCTCTAACTGCACTCAATTAATGGTAAGCTTTATAGCGTGAGCCAGCAAAAAAAATTCCTTTCTGCACACTATATTCATTGCAGCACTATTTACAATAGTCAGAATCTGGAAAGAACCCAGATACCTGACAACAGATTGGCAGCTAAAGAAATTGTGGTATATATAAACAATGAAAGTCATGAACTTTTTCTATACCTGGATGGATGTAAAGATTATTATGCTAAGTGAATTAAGTAAGTGGGAGATAGGCACAGCATAGTCTCACTAGTCTATGGGATTTAAGAAAAATAAAAGATAATATTGTAATAATACCGAGACTATAGAGATGAGGTTTGAAAGGACCAGCTCATGATATGAAGATTGCGACAAAGATTTGTGAGTTCAGTTAGAGAAATAACTACAACAACTATCATGACAATGGTAGCGAGTGAGAGAAATAAAATGCAAGGCAGAGGGTGAGGGAGGAGGGAAATGGGGGGCATTGCAGGTGGGAAGGTTGCACTGGTTAAGGGGGGGTTCTTTATTATAACTAAAACCTAGGTACAAACATGTTTGTGATTATGGTGCTTAAATAAAGATTTAATAAAAATAAAATAAAACTATAAAAATAGAGTGAAAGCTTTTCCTATGACAATAACCAGATTAAATTATATATGCAGAAAACTCCAGACCAAGACAATTTGGGGAATTCCATATAATCTTTTCCCAAAAACCATTCTCTGCTTCCTTGACCAGAAGTCTTTATTCTATTTGGGCATGCCCTTTTCATTTTCATCTCTCACACACCTTTAAATTCCTTACTATAAAATTATATTTACTCCCTAAAGTTTTTTAACATAAAATATCTAACCACTTAAAATTCACTTAATATTTGTCAATTCATTAGAAAAAGAGACATTACACATCTTTTAAAGTGACCTTAAGTAGTATCTACACAACAAAATATAATCCTCTAAGTTAACACAAATTTCAGAATTCTTGAGTACATGTTATTGCTAAATATGACATATTGTGTTATTATATCAATGCTTTACCATTTACACCCTATATCTTTATCATTTAAAAACAGTTTCATAGAGACAAATGTCTAATATAATACTTTTTCTAAGGAATTGATATATGCATATACATAATTTATAAATATATATTCTAAATATAAAATATTGACAAATATATAATATTATTAGCATGATTATCAATCATTTAATCACTGTGCTAAAGATATACAATGATTTTCAAGAAGCCACTGATGAAGAGATAGAATCATTACAGTGAATTCATTAAACACTCTTGGTTAAGTGGTAAAATATTTTAGAGGATCTAACAAATCTAATAAACTACTAGGAGATCTAAACAAGTGCTTTATTTACTATGCCTAATTTAATTTACTATCTCATACTGTAAACCTCCTAGCACAACTCTTGGAAAAATTATTACTTCATTAAAGAATAAGTGTATTTTAGGAATCCTTGTGGACTCAACTTCTTTTCTTTTTTTTTTTTTTTTTTTTTTTTTTTTTTTTTTTTTTTTTGGTCTTTGGGTCACACCCGGCAGTGAAAAGGGGTTACTCCTGGCTCCATGCTCAGAAATTGCTCCTGGCAGGCACGGGGGACCATATGGGGCACCAGGATTCGAACTAATGACCCTTTGCATGAAAGGCAAATGCCCCACCTCCATGCTATCTCCTGGGCCCCTCAACTTCTTTTCAAAGAAAATTAAATCTAGTAAATAGGACTGCAAAGAATATAGTTGTCAGGAAGGGATTTTTGAATTGTACTTTTGTGTTCATAGGGTATATCCCTAGGAGTGGAATAGCTGGATCATACAGGAGGCTCAATTTCCAGTTTTTTGAGGAATCTCCACATTGTTTTCCATAAAGGCTGAACTAGAGAGCATTCCCACCAGTAGTGAATAAGACCTCCTTTCTCTCCAAATCCCCTTCTTGTTCTTTGTGATGTGTGACAGTCTCTGTGATGTAAGATGGTACTTCATTGTAGTTTTGATTTGCTTCTTCCTGATGATTAGTAATGTGGAGCATTTTTTCATGTGTCTTTTGGCAATTTGTATTTCGTCTTTGAAGAAGAGTCTGTTCATTCATTTCTTTTCCCCATTTTTTGATGGGGCTACATGTTTTTTTCTTGTGAAGGTCTGTCAGTGCCTTGCATATTTTTGATATATTAGTCCCTTGTCTGATAGGTATTGGGTGAATAGTTTCTCCATTCTGTGGGTGGATTTTGTATCTTTGGCACATTTTCTTTGACAAGCAGAAGCTTCCAGGCTTAATATAGTCCCATCTGTTTATCTCTGCTTCCACTTGTTTGGAGAATGTTGATTCCTTCTTAAAGATGCCCTTTGTCTCAATGTTATATAGTGTTGTTCTGTATACCTTATGGTTTCAGGTCTGATATCAAGGTCTTTAATCCATTTGGATTTGATCTTTGTGCATGATGTTAGGTGGGGTTTGCTTTTTTGCAAGTGGCTAACAAGTTTGCCAACAGTACTTGTTGAAGAGGCTTTCCTTACTCCGTTTTGGATTTCTTGTTCTTTTATCAAAAATCGAGTGATTGTATGTCTGGGGAACATTCTCTGAGAACTCAAGTCTATTCCACTTATCTGAGGATTTGTCTTTATTCCAATACCATGCTGTTTTGATCACTATTGCTTTGTAATACATGTTAAAATTGGAAAAGGTAATGTCTCCCATATTCCTTTTCCCAAGAATTGATTATCTATTCATGGGTGTTTATTGTTCCAAATGAATTTCAGGAGTGTTTGATCCACTTCTTTGAAAAATGTCATGGATATCTTTAGAGGGATTGCATTGAATCTGTACAATGCTTTGGGGAATATTGCCATTTTAATGATATTAATCCTGCCAATCCATGAGCAGGGTATGTGTCTCCATTTCCTTTGGTCCTCTTTATTTCTTCATGCAGACTCTGGAAACAACCAAGATGCCCTTCAACAGATGAATTGCTAAAGAAACTGTGGTACATATACACAATGGAATATTGTGCAGTCATCAGTAGAGGTGAAGTCATGAAATTTTCCTATACGTGACTGAACATGGAATCTATTATGCTGAGTGAAGTAAGGCAGAGGGAGAGAGATAGACGCAGAATAGTCTCACTCATCTATGAGTTTTAAGAAAAATTAAAGGCATTATTGTAATAAGGTCCAGAGACAATAGAGTTAAGGGCAGGAAGGACTGGTTCACAATTTGAAGCTCACCACGAAGAATGGTGAATGCTGTTAAGGAAATAACTACACTTACAACTAGTATGACAATGTTAAAGGATGAGAGATGTAGAATGCCTGTCACAAATACAGGCAGGGGTGGTGAAAGATGGGGGCATTGGTGGTAGGAATGTTGCACTTATGAAGGGGGGTAATCTTTTTATGATTGAAACCCAACTACAAACATGCTTGTAATTATGGTGCTTAAATAAAGGTTTATTAAAAAGAAAAGAAAATAATATAAAAAGAAAATTAAATCTTTACACAGTCTATATCTCATTGGTGAAACAAAAGTAAACTTTAAGATACCATCATATTTTGTAGAAAGTAGAAACAGGTCACTTAAAAATAAAGGGTTGGGAATTTACTACATGCAGTTGATCACAGATTCATCCCAGGTGTCACATGGACCACACCATCTAGCACCAGAAGCTAGCAAGCCTGACCACTGTCTGGATAGTCCAGATGATTCCCAACTATGGGTAAGGAGTAGAATTGCGCACTTAGTTCTTTACATTGAAATTATTAAATTGGTTAAGAATTGCTGGAGTAACCCTATACCCTCTAAATACCACTTATGCAGCCCTCCACAAATAATAACAAATAAAACATAGATAGAATTATTAACACACAAAGTTGCTGCTAGTTCCCAAAATACCCCTATGTCCCCCTATTTCCTTAAGATCTAGATAATCATCATTATATGAATTCAACATTTTGACATTGTATATAAATATGTATATATATATGAATTTAAATATTATTTCACTTTTTCTATTTGGTTAACTTAATTTATCAACTCTCTAGACTTGAGTTAGGAAATACCGTACTCCACTCCAGGGAAGTCACACTCTAAGGCCTACCTTTGTTAAAATTATGTATTGTCTCACCCTTCTGAGAAAAGTCTGATCCCAATTAGGGAATGTCTATATATTCTGTTTTGTCTCATCCCAACATGTTTGTGTAACATATCACTTGTCATGCCCTGTATATCCCAAGCCACGCATAGTCCTTTCCCTAGCAATGTAACTCTCCCTGTTATGTGTAATGCTGGTCTAGCATGTCTCCTTCTCTAACTGACCTCTACATAAACTTCAGAAGTTGCTTAATTTTTGGAGAAGCTCTTTAACTCTAAACCAGCATCAAATAAGTTGGACTTTTTGTTGTTGTTCCTCAGAGTGCATGTCTTTGTTTTTCCTTTTTGCTGGCCAATTCAATAACACTTTCATCCATGTTGTTATAAATTACAGAGTTTTCTTTCTAATGTCCCCAATATTTACTGTGCCTATGCAAAAAAAAGCACAAATTAATTTTTGTTATTGTTGTTGTTTTTTCTTTTTTGTGTGCTTTGTTTTGTTTTAATTCGAGACCGTGCTTATTGTTGGTTGTTGTCTTTATTGTTGTGGCTCTTTTGGGGTTATTTGTTTGATTTTTTTTTGTATAGTTTTAATGTTCTTTCCTTTTCCCTTTTTTCTTAAATAGAATTTATAGCCTGTAGAAGGACTCCTCCTGTTTCTTTCTTATTTGATTTTTAACCCTCCTTTTTTTTCTTTTTTTTCTTCCCCTCCAAACAGAACCACATGACTTGAACCATCTTGTTCTGCCTCACAAATTGAGGGAGAAATAATGAAGGGAACCAAGAACAAATAGGTGTATAAACATTGTGTAGAAATTAAAAATGATCATACTTAAACACCAAATCCAAAGCCAACGACAACAGAATCAAAACCCAATCTACAACAAACTAGGCACAGAGGGGACCACTTATACTAGCAACCCGGGGGTCATGCGAGGGGGGGATATGGGATGCATGCTGGGAACAGGGGTGGAGGGAGGACAACACTGGTGATGGGAATGCCCTGATTCAATGCCACTATGTACCTAAAGTATTACTGTGAAAGATTTGTAATTTACTTTGGTCAAAATAAAATTTATTTAATTAAAATCCTACTTCTGGTCTCATGAAATATAATTATCAAAGTTCCTTTCACTTAAATATTTTATCTACTTTTATTATATCTTATCTCTTTTGTAGTTTGGTTAAAATAGTCTTTTGTGACACAGTAAGACTACTATGGAAGCATGTGCTATATCTGTTCTTCCAAATCTTATTTTTCTCTGTTAATCTACCTATGCTTATGCTTCATTTTTCATTTTAAAATTCAATTAATTCAAGGAGTTATTTACCAAAATGATTTATACATACATAAATATTTCTATAAATCCAAAGAGATATTGGATATGATGTACGCACTAAAGAAATTTTAATTTAATGTGAAAAACATCACATCTAGATTCAGTCTCACAGAATAAGTAAATGATAGTATGGAAGTAAGTCAAAGAATGCTTTAATGTAAAAAAAAGAGAAAACAAAGGAGAAATTGAGAAAAATTATGAAAACATCAGACTTTATCAGATGAGTATCAGATAAAGATAGTGTCAGGAGGTAGAGTAAAGGAACCAGAAAAAAAATTGGAGAAGAGCTGAAAATATCTAAAACTGAAAGAATTAACTATAGATGCCACAGAGACTGAGAGAACAGCCAATTTTTTAAAAACTTCAAAACAACTTATTCCCAAGATATATTCTGTGATTTTCAAAAAATCAAAGACAAAAACAATATTGAAGGGCTGCTAGAAAAAGGAAAAGTAACAAAGGCACCTTTATCACCTATCATCTGACTCCTCTGAAAATCCACAGCCTAGAAGACAGAAGAAAAAAACATTCACACTACTAAAAGACAAGATAATGGCAACCAAGAATACCACAATCTACAAATTTATCATCCAAATAAGATAATAGAAATTTATTCAGCAAATGAAAGTCACAAGATTGCTACCATTAAACCCACCTCTAAAAGACTACTGAAAGAAGCTATTTCAATTAAAAGAAATAAATGACAAAATGCTGAACAAAAAAGCAAATACTTCAGAAACATAACAAAAACATTAGTGAAATGAGACAACAATCAAGACAATAAAGCAATTACCATATCAGTATAGTCAAATGAATAAATAAGCATTAATTTTAGCATGAAAAACAAAATTGGATTTTAGAAAGTATGATATAATCTCAGGGTAACCACAAAACAAAAATCGGAAGCAGAAATACTTAAGAAAAGTTACGATATGTAAATAATTTCCAGAGAAATCATACACATAAAAAAGCATAAGATACAGCTTCATATTCATTCATGGATAAATGTCTTCCCAATACAGATATTTTGTGTATTTAGGGCTAAAGAATAATTTTCTGGGCCAAAGCGTTAGCAGAGTGGGTAGGGCACTTGCCTTGCACAAGGCCAACCCAGGTTAAGTGTAACCAAGAGTAACCGCTGAGCACGGCCAGGTGTTCCCTCACCCAAAAAAGAATATTTTTTCTTAGTTTCTTCTAGATATTTTAGTTGTATAATACAGTGTGTAGAATCATATCAAATTCTCCATACAGCCTAGGTATTTTAAGCTCCATTTGTGAGGGTAAAATCTTATAATAGACTGTAAACATCTCAGAAATTCAATGACTTCTAAAGTATTTAAAATATTTTGGACCAGTGATATGATTCATGGGATGGAGTACATGCCTTTATATGTGTAAGGTCTTGGTTTAATACTCAAAAAAGTGACTATTGCTAGTTGTGATCCCAGAAATAACAACAAAAACAACGAAGTATTTTACCATTGTGTAATGAGATGTTTTTTATCTGACTTCTACTCCTCCTAACTGATGACTATAGAAAAATTATTTTACTTGGTTCTTTCCATCTAGAAAGAGGAATAATAGTATTTGCATCTAAGAATTCTTTGGAAGATAAAATAAGACAAGATACATAAAAAATAAAAATAATGGCTGACATATTATACTGGCACAGGGTTAGGAAGGACCTAGACTGTAAATATAAGGCAGAAAGAGCTTCTAGAGAGGTCATAAAATTTAATGTAAAGTATCTTACTTTAACAAGAATATAAATTATCTTCTTTCCCTATTTTTATAGGTACTTTTGAATCCAAATCACCAATACATTAATTCCTTCATAACATGAGAAATATTTACACTGTTAGTATTCATTAAATTCATATCGCCTCAGAATATTTTTTGGCAAGGATTGGTGAATGTTACTCAGATCATCCTATTTCAGATCTTTACTTCGAACTATGTGAAATGTTACATATTAAAAATGGCATTAAAAGCATGTTATATATCATCTCAAAAGTGAATTTTCAAAATGATTGTCACCTTTTTCTAAATTTGGTTTGTGTTTTATATTTGAAAATGAAATGTTGGCATGCTCGCTATTTTTTTCTTCTTCAAATCTGGATATCCAACTGTCGAACTTCTAAAATTTTACTTCCTACAGCAGGATGAACATGTTTTTAGATACACTTTTAAATTTTTTCTCTAACTTATTTTGCCAAAGCAATGAAATCTTTATGGCAGAAAAGAGATTCTTGTAACAAACAGAAAAGGAAACCTGAAATCATTCCAAACACAGGCATTTTATAAATTACGTAGCACATTGAAAGAGTTGCTAAAGGGTTCACAAATTCTTTCTGGATTTTTCCCCATATTTTACTGTTGTTGCTATAAGCTGTGTTTAGCAATACATTATTAAAATGCATTCATGAATAATCGAAAAGTTTTTTATAGATTCAAATCTGCAATAATTTTGGTTCACAAAACAGTTCCTATGTGATATATAATTAAAACACTACAGATTCTGAAGCTGTTTCATTTAAAATTTGGGTCTGGAATTCACTGACAGTTCTGAATAACCACTTTATACTCCAGAGTCTATTTCTCAATAAGTGAAACAGTCAATTGTAAATAATGACTACAAAGAATGCATGAGATCTCATTAGAAACTGAATGAACTGACTGGAAAACAGAAGTTCAGTCATTATCACAGTTATCACTTTTATTAAATAACGTAATTAGTGGTTATTAAAAACCTAAGGAAAAGTCACAAAATGGAAAATTAGACTAGAGGTGGCATAAAGACAGCAATAAAGGTAACGGGGACTTTAATGGTGGTGGGTGCAATGAATTGCAATAAATCAATAAATAGCCTATACTTGAATGCTTTTGTAACTACATTACCTGAATTATAATTAACATGGTTAAGCAAATAGCACCTGAAAAAATTTAATAATAATGATAAAGTATATCTAAACTTAGATAACCTAGACATGAAGATAAATAATATATATGAGGGAGAAGGGAGGAATAAAAAATAATATATATTTGAAAACAATACCTGGGCGAAGTATAATACATTTGCTACATAGTCCCTGGGCATTCAATATATCTTTAGTTACCTCTAAATACAGCCAGGATGGACTGATGACTCCAGTGCTAGTTCCAAGCACCACTGCATTACTAGGACTGAGTTCCTATGAGGCTTATACTATAGGGCTAACTATCCCTAGATGTAATTACAGGCCCCCTAAGCAGAGAAACCTTGATGCACAAGACACGTTGGACAATACTACATAGGATAGACTTCTCTTGTAGTGCTCATTACCATATTTCTTAATACTCTAGATGTGAAAAGTATTTTTATTCTAAAATTCTCCATGCACAATATAACACTAAAGCTTCATTTAGCACAGTTCACCCCTGCCTTTGATGAAGTGTCTAGAGATTGGAAAACATTTCGCCTCTGATGTGCTGGCCCAATTTATTTATTTATTTTCTGTACTCATTTATTTTTTCTTCTTTCTTTTAATCTGTTTATTTATTTTTTCTTAATTTAATTATTGTTTAAGCATATAACCCACTTCATAAGGGTCAAGCCTCCAACTACAATCTATGAATATATCTCTAATCTTTGTCTATAAGTGAGCAGGTGTATGCAGTGTACTCCTCTGCTTGCCTGTTCTATATTGTAAACAATTCATGCCTATATTTTATATACCCCTGTTATATATTATCCCGCACTCCCCCTCCCCACCCACTCCTTCAATTCTCTCACCGCTGCAATCTTGAAATCTCTCCCTATTCAGCCCTCTTTAACCTTACGGGAAGCATCTTAAGAACAGGGCCAGAGGAATAATATTAGTAAAAACAGGAGCCTGAGCAATATAGCACATTTGGTAGGGCATTTGCCTTGCGCGCACTGATCTGGGTTCAATCCATGACATCCTATATAGTCCCCCGTGCCTGCCAGGACTATTTCTTTTTTTTTAACTTTTTTTTATTTAAACATCTTGATTACAAATAGCATTGTGATTAGGTTTTAGTCATGTAAAGACTATCCCCCTTTACCAGTGCAACATTCCAACCACCAATGTCCCAAATCTCCCTCCATCCCACCCCACACCCAACTGTATTCTAGATAGATTTTCCAGTTCCCTCATTCATTCATATGGTTATGTTAGTTCTCAGTGTAGTTATTTCTATAACTGCACTCACCACTCTTTGTGGTGAGCTTCATGAAGTCATCTGGAAGTTCCAGTCCTCCTCTTATTGTCTCTGAGGATTGTTGCAAAAATGACTTTCATTTTTCTTAAAACCCATAGATGAGTGAGACTATTCTGTGTGTCTCTCTCTCCATCTGACTTATTTCACTCAGCATGATAGATTCCATATACATCCATGTATAAGAAAATTTCATGACTTCATCTCTCCTGATGGCTACATAATATTCCATTGTGTATATGTACCACAGTTTCTTTAGCCATTTGTCAATTGAAGGGCATCTTGGTTGTTTCCAGAGTCTGAATATTGTGAATAGTGCTGCAATAAATATAGGTGTGAGGAAGGGATTTTTGTATTGTATTCTTGTGTTCCTAGGGTATATATAGGAGTGGAATAGCTGAGTCGAATGGGAGCTCAATTTCCAGTTTTTGGAGGAATCTCCATATAACTTTCCATAGAGGTTTGACTAGACGGCATTCACATCAGCAGTGGATAAGAGTTCCTTTCTCTTCACATCCCCGTCAGCACTGACTGTTCTCATTCTTTGTGATGTGTGCCAATAACTGTGGTGTGAGATGGTACCTCATCTTAATTCTGATTTGGATCTCCCTGATGATTAGTGAAGAGGAGCATTTTTTCATGTGCCTTTTGGCCATTTGTATTTCTTCTTTGTCAAAGTGTCTGCTCATTTCTTCTCCCCATTTTTTGATGGGATTAGATTTTTTTCTTTTTAAGTTCTGTCAGTGCCCTGTATATTTTGGATATTAGAACCTTATCTGATGGGTATTGTGTGAATAGTTTCTCCCACTCAGTGGGTGGCTCTTGTATCCTGGGCACAATTTCTTTTGAGGTGCAGAAGCTTCTCAGCTTAATGTATTTCCATTTGTTTATCTCTGCTTCCACTTGTTTGAAAAGTGTAGTTTCATCCTTGAAGATGCTTTTTGTCTCAATATCATGGAGTGTTTTACCTACGTGAAGTTCTATATACCTTATGGTATCAGGTCTGATATAGAGGTCTTTAATCTATTTGGATTTTACCTTCATACATGGTGCTAACTGGGGGTCTATGTTCTCTTTTTGGCTAACCAGTTCTGTCAGCACCACTTGTTGAAGAGGTATTCCCTGCTCCACTTAGGATTTCTTGCTCCTTTGTGAAAAATTAGGTGCTTGTATGTCTGAGTTCTCTGAGAACTCAATCCTACTTCACTGATCTGTCTTTATTCCAATACCATGCTGTTTTGATAACTATTGCTTTGTAGTACAGTTTAAAGTTGGGGAAAGTAATGCCTCCTATACTCATTTTCTCTAGGAGTGCTTTAGCTATTCAAGGGTGTTTATTGTTCCAGGTGAGCTTCATAAGTGTTTGATCCACTTCTTTGAAGAATGTCATGGGTGTCTTTAGAGAGATCGCATTAAATCTGTATAATGCTTTGGGGAGTATTGCCATTTTAATGATATTAATCCTGCCAATCCATGAGCAGGGTATGTGTTTCCATTCCCATGTGCCCTCTGTTATTTTTTGGAGCAGGGATTTATAGTTTTCTTTGTATAGATCCTTCACATCTTTGGTCAAGTTGACTCCAAGATATTTGAGTTTGTGTGGCACTAATGTGAATGGGATTGCCTTCTTAACGTCCATCTCTTCCCTATCATTATTGGTGTATAAAAAAGTGATTGATTTATGTGTGTTAATTTTGTAGCCTGCCAACTTGCTATATGAGTCTATTGTTTGTAGAAGCTTTTTGGTAGAGTCTTTAGGGTTTTCTAAGTAGAGTATCATGTCGTCTGCAAACAGTGAGAGCTTGACTTCTTCCTTTCCTATCTGGATTCACTTGATATCATTTTCTTGCCTGATTTCTATAGCAAGACTTCCAGTACTATGCTGAAGAGGAGTGGTGAGAGTGGACAACCTTGTCTTGTACCAGAATTTAGAGAAAAGGCTTTTAGTTTTTTTCCATTAAGGATAATATTTGCCATTGGCTTGTGGTAGATGACTTCAACTAGATTGAGAAAGGTTTCTTTCATTCCCATCTTGCTAAGAGTTTTGATCAAGAATGGGTGTTGGACCTTATCAAATGCATTCTCTGTATCTATTCATATAATCATGTGATTTTTATTTTTCTTCTTGTTGATGTTGTGTATGATGTTGATAGATCTATGGATGTTAAACCATCCTTGCATTCCTGGGATGAAACCTACTTGGTCATAGTGTATGATCTTCTTTTTTTTTTGGGTGGGGGCGCCACACCCGGTGACACTCAGGAGTTACTCCTGGCTATTCGCTCAGAAGTCGCTCCTGGCAGGCACGGGGGACCATATGGGGAACCCGGGGATCGAACCGAGGTCCGTCCTAGGTTAGCGCAGGCACCTTACCTCCAGCGCCACCACCCGGCCCCCATGTATGATCTTCTTGATGATGCATTGGATCTTATTTGCCAGGATTTTGATGAAGATCTTTGCATCTGCATTCATCAGGGATATTGGTCTGTAATTTTCTTTTTTGGCAGCATCTCTATCTGGTTTTGATATCAAGGTAATGTTGGCTTCATAAAAGCTGTTTCAGAGTGTTGCCATTTTTTCAATTTCATGGAAGAACCTGGTTAGGATTGGTAGTAACGCCTCTTGAAATGTTTGTAAGAATTCATTAGTAAATCCACCTGAACCTGGGATTTACTTTTTAGGCAGATGTTTAATTACAGTTTCAATTTCCTCCATAGTGATGGGGGGGGTGTTTATATATGCTACATCCTCCTTACTTAACCACGGAAGGTTATAAGTGTTCAGGAATTTTTCCATTTCTTCTAGGTTCTCATGTTTAGTAGCATATAGTTTCTCAAAGTAGTTTCTGATTACCCTTTGGGTCTCCGAAATATCTATCATGATCTCCCCTTTTCATTTCTAATACAGGCTATCAGGTTTCTCTCTCTCTCTCTCTCTCTCTCTCTTTCTTTGTGAATTTTACCAATGGTCTATCAATCTTGTTTATTTTTCCAAAGAACCAACTTCTGCTTTTGTTGATGTTTCGGATTGTTTTTTGGGTTTCCACTTCTTGATTTCTGATTTCAGTTTTGTTATTTCCTTCTGTCTCCCTATTTTTGGTTCCTTTTGTTGGT
>PVKC010000203.1:21740-55907 GCA_004027635.1 Crocidura indochinensis | reverse complement strand
TGGTCATTTTCTAGTTTTTTGAGTTGCGTCATTAAGTTATTCAGGTATGCCCTTCTTCCTTCTTGATACGTGCTTGCAAAGCTATAAATTTTCCTCTCTGGACTGCTTTTGCTGTGTCCCATAGATTCTGGCAGTTTGTTTCTTCATTATCATTTGTTTTCAGGAAATTTTTGATTTCCTTTTTTATTTCATCTCGGACCCACTGGTTTTTCAGTAGCAGGCTGTTTAATTTCCAATTGTTAAAATTTTTCTTCTGTGTCCCTTTGTAGTTCACATCTAATTTCAGAGTCTGCAAGATTTCTATCCTCTTGATTTTATGAAGGTATGTTTTATGTGTCAGCATGTGGTCTATCCTGGAGAATGACCCATGCACATTAGAGAAGAATGTATATCCAGGTTTTTTGAGGTGGAATATCCTATGTCTACTAGTCCTTTTTCTTCCATTTCTCTTTTCAGGGCTAGTATGTTTTTGTTGGGTTTCAGTATGGTTGACCAATAAAGTGTTGACAGGGTCATGTTGAGGTCTCCCACAATTATTGTTATTATTTATATCTTCTTTGAGATTTGTCAATAATTGTATTAGATAATTTGCTTTTCTCTCACTGAGTGCATATATGTTTAATAGTCTGATTTATTCTTGTTGCACATATCCCTTGATTAGTACATTTTGTCCATCTTTGTCCCTTACCATTTTCTGAGTATAAAGTTGGTGTCATCAGATATTAATATGGTCACCCCAGCTTTTTTGAGGATGTTGTTTGCTTGGATGATTTTTCTCCAGTCTTTGATTTTGAGTCTATGTTTGTTCTGACTGTTCAGATGTGTTTCTTGTAGGCAGCAGATGATTGGATTCATCTTTTTGACCCATTTTGCCACTCTGTCTTTTAATTGGTGAATTTAGTCCATTGACATTGAAGGAGATGATTGTCATAGTATTTAATGTCATCTTTGTAGATAAATTTGCTGTGTTTGTTGGTCTCTCTTGTATTAAAGTAGATCTTTCAGTTTTTCCTTTAAGGCTGGTTTTTCATCTGTGAAGTTTCTGAGCTGTTGTTTACCCATGAAGCTATGTATCCTTCCTTCAAACCTGAAATTGAGTCGGGCTGGGTGCAGTATTCTCGGTGAGGTATTCATTTCATTCAGTCTTGTCACAATATCCCACCACTGTCTTCTGTCCTGAGAGTTTCTTGTGACATATCTGCTGTAAGTCTTAGGGATGCTCCTTTGAATGTAAGTTCCCTTTTTGATCTTGCTGTTTTCAGTATTCTATCTCTATCTGTGGGATTTGTCATTGTAAAGAGGATTGTCTTGGGGTGTTTTTCTTCAGGTCTCTTTTAGCTGGTACTCTTCAGGCATGTAGGATTTGACTGCATGTAGTCTTTAACTCTGGGAGTATCTCTTCGATGATGTCTTTGACAGTTGATTCTTCCTGCGGATCTTCTACTGGACCTCTGGAACTCCAATGATTCTTATGTTGTTTCTGTTGAATTTATCAAAGATTTCTATTTTCATCTGTTCTCATTCTTTGAGTACTTTTTCCATTGCCTGGTCATTTGTCTTAAGGTTCTTTTCCAATTTCTTCTGTTGTGTTGAGTTTTTCTGCATCTCATCTTCTAGTACTCCGATTCTCTCCTCAGCTGCTGCTACCCTGCTGGCGAGGCCATCCATCGAGATTTTCAGTTGAGCTACCATGTTTTTCAGATCTGTTATTTCAGTTTGGAGTTTTCTGATTTCTGTCTATGTGTTCTGTTCAGATCGATATATGCTTTCTCTGAGTTCTACAAACATCTCCCATATTGCTATTTTAAGTTCCTTATCTGAGGGGTTAATCAGATGATTGGAATTTTTTAGGTCATCCGAGCTATAGTCTTCATTCTCTGTGCATGGTGTTTGCCTGCGAGGTTTCCCCATTGTCACGCTTGTAGTGTGATTTTTTTTTTTTTTTTTTTTTTTGCGTTTGGTGGAGCGGCCACGCTCTTCTGTGGCATCTAGATGACAGTTTTTTGAAGGTGCTCTTCCTAGGCCTCTGAGGAAAGCTTCAAGTATTAGGGGAAGGCAGACAAGCAAAGGGAAGAGTTCCCTTCAAGCCCTCAGGGTCATCCAAGGCACAGCAGGACGGCAGAGCCAGCCAAGAACTCTCTGTTGTAGGCAGGATCACTGGCAGGAATGCTGATGAAATCCAGTCTCAGGTGGCTGGAAACACCATGGCTCAAGATGGCTTCTGCACCCTTCTGACTCCTGGCAGAAACCAGCAGGAATCAGTGTGTGTACCTCCCGACCCACCTCTGAAGCAGGCAGTCAGTACTGATTTCTGAAATTAGAGATAACCCTTGAGCACCGCCAGGTGTGACCCAAGCAAAAAATGAATTGTGTGTGTGTGTGTGTGTGTGTGTGTGTGTGTGTGTAAAAACAAAAATAAAATATAATGATATGGGGAAGAAAGGGAGATATTGTTATTGGATCAAATACTACCATAATGAGAAGTCAACACGCAATTTCTAAAGAGTGGGCAACAGTAAGTACAGTAAGACATATGTCATGCATATGGATGACAAAGGTTTAATTCCTGGCAAGCATGTGGTCCCCTTAATTACCAGAAGTGATCTCTGAGAACAGAGCCAGAAATAAGCTCTGAGCACAGCTGGGTGTAACCTCCCCAAATAAGTAAATATAATAAATTAGCTAACTACTCTATGAATTTGTAATATGACAGTATCTGCAAACAATCTTTATTTTTATTTTACATTTTGAAATAAAGTACAAGATCTGAGGGAAAAAAACAACTGTTAATATTAATTAAATCTCAATGGTAAATGTAAATGTGTAATTACTCTTTATATTTTGCAAGGATTTTATACACAACAAATTGTACAATGAAAATGACTCTACAAATTAAATCCCAGACAACTGTATACTTCAGTCTTTCTTATTTATTTGAACATTCAGGTCTAGAATAATAGACCAGTCATAAATTGTTGTAAGGATGAAATAATGTTGAATATTTAGAAAATTTGTATTTTGTTTCTTTTACCAAAAATCTATATTAGTGATAGCTTCCCTATAAAGTCCGTTTATGCTTTTGAAAATAATATACTGGAACTTGAGGTCCAATCATTCTTGCTCTGAAAAGAGAATTAGAGACAAAAAAAATCTCAAGTTTTATTATCTAGGTTTCATAAAAACACACAGGGTAAGCCAAGGGTGAACCATCTTAACAAAAATGTATGAAATAACTAAGAAAGTGATTTAAGAACATGTTCATCAAAATGTATGAAAAAGGCACTGAGG
This sequence comes from Crocidura indochinensis, assembly GCA_004027635.1. Lineage (NCBI taxonomy): Eukaryota > Metazoa > Chordata > Mammalia > Eulipotyphla > Soricidae > Crocidura > Crocidura indochinensis. The sequence goes on along the minus strand of PVKC010000203.1, from coordinate 52,619 downwards.
AGACAATAGAGATTAAGTCACAGGCATTGCATGTTGCTGATCTCAGTTTAATCCTGGCTCCCAAACATCTCCAGATAAAACCTTTTAGGCTCCTAATTATTATGTGGGTGTGACCTGAACAGTAGAATTACCATAGAGCGTGGAGCAGCACCACAGCCTCAGGCCCTATAGTTGAACTATCTACCATATTAAGTCAAGAATGGGCACCACTATGGAGTCACTCCTTCCCCCAAAAATGTTTGTATAGGATCTTTTGATTATCAACCAAAGAAATCACTATAAAAATCACTTGTTAGCTATTTTGAGGAATTGATTATTATATATTATATATAAAATTATATATTATATTGCTACATAATAAACTTATTTTAAAAATCTACTAAATGCCCAGTTCTATGAAACTGAGTATTTCAGGTTCTTATGAAATGGTGAACTGTGCAGTACATAATTCACAATTACTTAATTTTGGGGGCGACACTCAGTGATGCTCAGGGATTACTCCTGGCTATGCGCTCAGAAATTATTCTTTGCTTGGGGGACCATATGGGATGCCTGGGGATTGAAATGCGGTTCATCCTAGGGCAGCCACGTGCAAGGCAAATGCCCTACTGCTGTGCCACTGCTCCAGCCCCATAATTTACAATTACTTTCAAATAATCATCCTCTGTTAGATTTGTCCTTGGAAATTGTAATTAATATCTATACCATGCCACCAACATATGCAATAGGACATTACAATGGAAATAGTTATAGAATTGATGTTAAAAATCCTGGTCAATTCTGAATAGCCATGGTACTTAATCTCTCTAAGCCTTAAAATGTTCACTCATACCACATAGCCTTATATCCTCAGACATGTATGAATGTTAAAATGAGTTTAAACATGAAAAATTGCTTTTGAAGGAGATGGAGTCTTGCCAGCAGTTGCTCCCAGATATGTCTAATACTGAAAATAAATGATCATTGATTTCTCCAGAATTGGATCCCCAAATTTCCTGCTCTGCTTTTAAATTTTAGCTTTTTTCTCTATCCCTTCTACTCTCATCTACTCATGCAACAGTTAACAGCAAAAAATCAAATCAGCAGGCTTGCCAGACCTCCTAAGTCCCAACTCATTACTCTCACAATGTTATATTGCATATCTATTTCCTCATGGATGAGTAGGGCGGGACAAAAGGGTACTTCCAATTAGAAATAAATAACTCACTCTCCAGAATTGTCACACAACTTCTCTTCACCATTGGCTAGTCCTCAAGAGGTCAAAATTACTTTAATTTTGTATCTTGAAAGTACTGATTTTCCAAATATCAAATATTTCCTATTCCTATTCCTTACAACTATACTTAACTGTTAAATACCACAGTTTAAAGTCTTAAAATATTTATTATATCAACATTATATCAATAATAATCAAAATTATATTATTATCCTATTGTGGTTATTTTACATAAAGAATTATTTCTTCTAGCTAAGAGCATTTATTGTTAATAAATTTATTGATAATACAATTAAGTCAGGTCAAACTGTGCTAAATTGAAACTATGAAGACCACATTTTTGTCTAAAGCTCTTCAGGATTGACACTTTCCAGGGAGTCAAGCTGAACTTTACAGAGATAATCCTATTGTACAAGCTCTTATTGTCTCATATCACTTCACATCTTTGTTTCTAGGCAACCAGAAAGACAAAGAAAACCTCATATTTGTTATGTAGAATCATGCTTCCTTGCAGACAATTTATCGTAATATTTCAGCACTTCTTACAAGCTTATAGTCTTAAATTAGGTTGATATTTTTAGAGCTAAAGAACTATATTTGCTTCCTATTCATTCAACATTTATAGGATTCTAGTATAAGTTACTTATCACTTAAAAGAAGAAAAAAATAAGGAGCCCTTCCCTAAAAAGATTTTCAATTTTAATGAGGAACTCTAAAATACATATGGTTAACAAAACTAGACTAAAATACTGGAGTTACTAGTACTTGCCCATTTCATTTATTTACTGTAATTATTAACTGCCTACTGCATACCAGAGGCTATAATAGCTGTAGGAATCCAAACAAAAGTGTCTTTTCTCTACCTTTTACATTTACACACTAATAAAGGAACCACTATTGGTAACATCAATGGATAAGTATTAAATGAGATGTTCAGATGAGTTACAAGATAATTCATTAAACAAACATATTAGCCCTGACTTAGATAATTTCCTCCACTTGAAATTCATTATCCACCATTTATACATGTATAATTTTACATTCCGATAACTGACTTAAACTAAAAGCATATACTTAAATTTTTAATCACTCTTGCACTACCTTCACTGTACACTTCAGGCAACTTTAGTTGTTCTGTACTCCTATATAAGCTATCCAAATAATTAACAAATAGAGTATTGGTAGCTACATTTTCCCCATGCCATTTTATTAAAGTGCCATGATTTACAAAACTGTTAATGATAGTTTCATGTATGCATCACACCCACGCATTCACCACCAGAGTGCCTCTTCCTTCCATCAGTGTCCAAGGCCTTCATCCACCATCTCTCAGTTTAACTAGTAATATTACACAGCAACACTGTAATGATTAACATTACTATAAACATGTTAATTAAACTATAATAAACAGCAACATTTCAATTAATACTAAAAACAGTGCTTAAACAATATTCTTTGCACCAACTCTGTTCTAGATAAATATTTTTCTTATGGAGTCTATTTTTAGTTCTTTGCTCCTTTTTATTAAGTTGAAAACCTGTTTTTATAACCTTTATATATATTAGTATATACAGTTTCAAATTTTCATTAAATTGCAAATTTAGAACAATTGTTGCAGATAAAAAATTTTGTTTAGTATCAAAAGCTTTTTCTCTGGCAATTAAATTGGTCTTAAAGACCCATTAAGGTAATAAAAGTTAACATACCCACACTCACTTTAACTCATATCTTATGAAAATTGTATATATGAAATAAAGATGGTAATATCAATACATTCACAAAATCTTAGTGGCTAATATTATTTAGAAACAAAAATGATGTTACAATTACAATGAAATTTGGATCAGGAGGTAATACAGAAGTTATTACAACATTGGCTTGAGTCCCAGCACCACACATGGTTCCTGAGCACCACCAGATATAGCCCTGTTAGTCTCCAGCATCACCAAGGTGGCTCTGCTATCCCCTGTACTGCAAAGTCCAAGCAGCATCACATCCTTTTTTTCTTGTGTTTAACCACTTGCCAGGTTGGACTAGAAACACAGTTGAGACCCCAGATCTCCTAGCCACCATTTTAGGGCAGTTTGGTTATCTGTTATTATAATAGGCAAATGCCCCAAAACTTAGTAGCTTGAACCAGAACTTCAGTATTATCCTCTATAGTTCTATGTTTAAATTGAGTTCAACAATTTGGATCTCATGAGACCTCTCAGACTTAGATACCCAAAATAACATCTTCACATAGATTCTTTACTTAAATGGGTTTCATAGCTGGGAAATGTTCAGGTATCTTTTATCAATCTTGGGTAAACGGTGCATTTCCTCAAGTGTGGGGATCACATATATTTTTCTAGAGTTTGTTCCAAGAGATCTAGAGGAAAGGTTGCAAGGTATCTTACAACTTGGTCTCAGGTTCCAGGCAGCATCACTTCTGCCACAATAGAGATGAGGCACAGGGTCAACTGACATTCAAGAAAGGACTACACAAATGTACGGGTATGGCTGAAGGGTGAGCTATCTATGAAGAACAGCCAAATCCAAACTGTAGCAGTATTTGTTTAACAGTAGTGAATTTTAACTGAACTCTAAATTACATGTCAGATGGAATGTGCTAAGCAGGTTGATATAGAAATAGACAAATCAGGGACCAGAGAGATAACACAGTGGTAGGGCGTTTGTCTTGCACACAGCTGACCTGGGTAAGACCCGGGTTCGATTCCCAGCATTCCATTTGGTCCCCTGAGCCTGCCAGGAGTGATTTCTGAGCTTAGAGCCAGGAGTAACACCTGAGCACTGGTGTCTGTGGCCCAAAAACCAAAAGAAAAAAGAGAAAGAAAGAAAAAGAAAGAAAGAAATAGACAAATCAGTCAATGGATTTTATACTTTCTTACATAATAATAATTCTTGTTAGCAATAAAAATATATTCCACCAAATAAATAAGAAGTCAACTACATGATTACTAAATCTTCATTTTTGTCAGTTTTATCAATAACTACCCCATTACAAACTTTAAAAAGTAACCTAAGGTAGTTGTCATATACTTTAATAAAATTCCTAAAAGAAACATCTGATAAATTTCATTCTATCTCTTTTCTTTGGAACAGATTCTAACAAGCAATAGGCAGATCAAAAAGCATTAAAAATAGCATTCTAAAAAAATAGTTTGGAAAAATGAATAGTTTCTCTTGCTACTACAAGAAATGCAATAAATGTATTTGTTTGATGGAGCCATAGACAAAGGTAAACAATCTCTACCATGACATGAAAGAAATTCTTAGAATATGTTATCTTTTATATACCACCTCTGCAAATGCCCACAATGCTTAAAGTCAAGATCAGTGTGACTATGCATACTAATAATATGACTTCTTCCAGCACTCACTATTTGGTTAGAATTTATAACTTGATTTGAGTCTGACTAGAGATATAATGCTATTGACTAATCCACTTCTGTCTTAAAACAAGCACATTATATTTGTCAGTTTTTGAATGCTATTAGGTTAACTCAATTTGAAAATCTAATTGATTTAGTGTGTTATTTTTAAGATTAAAATTATTCCAAACTGAAGATAGACAATAGAGATAGATACCGCACTGCTCAGAAATCTTGGAGTTTTTAGAACATATTTAGAACTGTCCACTAAAGCAGCTTCATCATGACCCACTAGACATTAATTGAACATGTCTAAAGTACCTGATAAGGACTCAGAGTTCATAGGTTGCAATAATTAAATTCACATTTTTTTCTTTTCATCGTGTTTAAAAAAAGAAATAATATCTTCTTAAATAACTTCTTAAATTGGTAATATGGGCCAAATTGACTCAAGGTTTTGTAAGGTTTTCATAATGCTGCAAGTTTAAAATGATCGTTAGAAAACTTTTCAAGATGTCAATTTAAACATGCAGTGTGCTGCATTCCAAGAAATTAAAGTTTAATAGACTATATTGACTATTCTGTAACTTTCAGGAATTCATACGCTGTTACAGTCACTGATGTCTAATGAATTATTTATAGCTGAGCACTATGAATATCATTTTTTCTCAATAAGCATACATTGTATTTGATATTTTAAATGGGATTTAATGTTTCAGAAGAGAAGATATGGGTCTTTAGGCTATAGGACAAAGCCTAAAACCCAGACTGGATCCCATTTGATGTATAACCAGTGATAACCATAACATAGAGATCCTGGAACTGGTCTAAAGAAAAAGTTACTTACAAATCTTACCTTCCTTATCTTAGACTCTAAGAGACCCTTTAGGGGTCTGACTTTATGGTAAATTTCAATAGCAATCTCTGCATCCTCCTACTGCTTTAACTTCTACCTTGTGTGGGACTAGACTTCTGATCTTCTATACAGGTGCAAAACTTAGAAATAAAGTAATTCACACCATGGTATCCTGAGTATATAACCTTGGATTATATAGTACATCTAATAACATTGATATAATCCCTACATAGCATACTCTTGTAACACAATGAAGTAAATATTCAATATTAGTGAGATAATAGAGAAATTTTTTGATATCCACCATCTTTCTGATAGAATAAAATGACCCATATTCCAAAGAAAAATAATTGCTGCTGATAATCACCAGTAGTCTAGTCCTGGTTAAAACTAGGCATTTGCAAAATTGAGGGAGGCAGAATTTATTTCTATATAAATCACAGCAGCAGCATCACACCCTCCACCTACACCCTATTATAGAAATGGCCCAGCTTATTTATTTAACCTTATTACTATTAAAATTTTGTGAACCTCAACATTTATAGTAGCTTCAGCCCAGATTTTATACAAATTCTGATAAGAAAATTACATAGTAATCTACCAAGTTCAGTGAGTCTAAACACTGAAGGCTCAAGTAATACCAATCACAGCCCAGTAAATCCTTAGACATTGACTTTAGTAACACTGTGGAGCAATATAAAAATCATTTCAAATTGGAGCTGGAGAGATAGCACAGCAGTAGGCAATTGCCTTAGATGTAGAAGAATGGTGGTTCAAATCCCGGTTATATGGTCCCCCAAGCCTGCCAGGAGCGATTTCTGAGCATAGAGCCAGGAGCAACCCCTGAGTGCTGCCGGGTGTGACCCAAAGACCCAAAAAAAAATCATTTCAAATTTATCCTTGCTGCTCTAAATTTTGGTAGTTCCATTTACCTATGTGTTGTAACAGACAATATGAAGCAAAATTGTACCTGCAAGGAGACGGGCCATTGTGATGGGTGAGAAATTTGGTACATTGGTAAAGGAAAGGGCACACAGGTGGTGAAATTGGCATCTGACATTTAATACCCTATATGACTATATTATGAATGATTGATAACACTGTATTATAATAAAAATTTAAGAAAAATAAATTTGCCACAAATCATGCAATAAAACCTAGGGAGTAGTTCAAACATGTTGGAACTGGATAGCATGCTCTACCTCAAAAATGTTAAAAGTAATAATATTAAATAAGAAAAAATAATCAAAAAATTAATATGGCAAGAATATAGAAGATATTTTAAAGTTTTCACTAAAGCAGTGATTTAAAAATATATCACAAGGGGCCAGAGAGATAGCATGAAGGTAAGGCATTTGCCTTTCATGCAGAAAGTCATCGGTTTGAATCCCGGCATCCCATAGGGTCCCCGGTGCTTGCCAGGAGCAATTTCTGAGCATGCAGTAAGGAATAACCCCTGAGCACTGCTAGGTGTGACCCAAAAACCAAAAAAAGAAAAATATCACAAATGAGCTAAGTAGTACAATATAGCAATAAAACAAAAAACCAAAGAAATAGCTGACAGAACAGATGAGTTGGAAAATATGATGTGAAAAATACCCCCCAAAAACTGCAAAAATAAAAAGAGAAAATGCAAATATAGAAAGAAATATCACTATACACTAAATTTTATTTTTATTGATAATAAATGTCTCTCTTTTATTGAATATATCTACTTAATAAAGTCAAGGTAGTTTTGCTTGTTTGCTTGGGAGTCACACCTAACAGTGGTCAGAGCTTACTCCTGCTTTGTGCTCAGAGGTCACTTCTGGAGTGGTTGGTGTTCATATGAGGTTCTAGGGAGCTAATTCTGGTTGATCAAGTGCAAGACAAGTGAACTATTGGCTTTACTTTTGCATTGCCCCTTCAAATAAAATATCTTTAATTGAAGGAAACAGAAAAGGTACATTTATAGGACCATAAAAATGGTTAAAAATTGGAAAGAAGAAAAAGACTATATGTGGCTCATAAAAGCTAAAATTCTTAGGTTTTGTCCTTTTACAGAAAGATAATGCAGAGTGCTAGATTTTATCACTCCTCCTTGAAGGAGAAAGCACAATGGTTTGGAGAGGCATAGATCATAAATAGCGCATCAGAATACAAGGAGTATGGGTGTGGGTTTTGAAAGAAAAGAAATTAAATTGCATCTCAAATTTTTTCTTATAGTTTATGTTATTTGTTTAGAATAGCGTTGATTGGTTGATACTCAGTAAGATACAATCTTAGTATCAACAGCTTAGTAAGCCGTAACGTGTTTGCCTTGCACACAGTCAATACAAGAATGACCTGGGTTTGAATCCCAGCATCCCATGATGACCCCCTGTGCCTGCCAGGAGCAATTCCTGAGCACAGAGCCAGGAGTAACCCTTGAGCGTTGCCAGGTGTGACCCAAACACACACAAAAAATTTAATTCCTGTTCTGTCTTTTGAGTTAAACAACTGGGACTATTTAAGTCTAGATCAACTTCCAAAATACCAAACAAGTTACTAAATTCTGAGTTTGGGATACCTGGAGATGGGTGGACCCAATTTATATCATTTAAAAGTGTTTGAAACTCATTAAGAGTCCTTCGATTTTTCTGATAAATGGAAATTTTTTGTGGATGCACTTAAGTACACTCCAGTACAAATCCCAAATGTTGGAAGGGTGGCAGAGACTGGATTTTTTCTGTGGATATAGTTAGCCCAATGCTCTACAGGCAACTAATAGCAAATTAATAAACACCTTTCAATTCTTTGTGAGTTTCAGCCAAGATTAAATGTTGTCCATGTAATGGATCAAATATGCTTGGGTAAAGCTTTCACGATCTGGACATAAAAGTGCATCAACAAAATATTGACACGTGGTGGGTGAATTTGCCATGCACTCAGGCAAAACTGTACATTTAAATGGGGACCCTGTTATAAGAGAAGAAACTGAAAAGGCAAATCTTTTTCTGTGCTTTGGGTATTTAGAAATATAAAAACAGGGGAAGAAGAGATAGCACAGCTGCAGGGCGTTTGCCTTGCAAGTGGCAGACCAGGACAGGCATTGGTTCAAATCCAGCATCCTATATGAACTCACATGCCTGCTAGGACCGATTTCTGAGCACAGAGCCAGGAGAAACCCCCGAATGCTATTGGGTGTGCCCCCCTCAAAAGAACTATTATAAAAACAATTCTTTAAATCTACTACTATCAGAGGTCTGTCTCTTTGAATGAATGGTTATTGGGCATGACAAGCTACTCTGCAGCTTGCCCGTCAAAACCATTTGAGAATTAACAGACCTTAAATTAGTTAAAGGTCTCCAACTACATGATGGCTTTTTGATAATAAATATTAGATAATTCCAGCTAGAAAATGAGGTTTCTATATGTCTCCAGTCTCAATTGCTCATCAACTAAATTTCTAAGCACCTCTGATTTTGTGCCATTAATGGCACTGGGGGAACACTGATTGGAACTTCAGATTTCCATTCAATGGGAATGGGTTCTGGACACTTTAACCCAGTAGTCCAATTAAAAAAGGTGAAACCTCTGAATTAACATATGGAAGTTGTTGATACTAAGATTCATAGACTCCTTCCTTAAAAATACCTGGTCTTGGCACCGGCAATATAATGTAGCACCATTTCTCCCTGCAAAGACACACTAAAAAAAAGCGGAAATCTTACGTATTAAAACGAGCTCTTATCTACTAGGGATAAGAACTCATACTTGTTTACAATACAGGGATATCTCCCACCTTGAAAATATATGGACCCAACTTAAACCCCAGATGATTAGTAGACACCATCTGTCCAGCCTTGAACCTGGATCCCAGACATAGAAACTATACAGTTCTTCACAACTGCTACAGGAAACAAATCCCATCCGGGACATCCTTAATACTGCTGGGACACCAATAAGTGCCAGCTCTAATATGATATCCTGACAACGAGGAAAATGGGAACAACTTGACCTAAGAGCAAGTTATCCTATCCCTCCAGCTAACGATAAGACAAAATCAGAAGACTTGTCAACATTTGGTCTATGCAAAAGCCAAGATCGCGATTTACAGATGACTGGCTGATAGAACCATGACCTGACTGTATGTATCCTGGGACTAATAAAAAAGCCCCAGTCTAGGGTTTGAGCTACGACCTGCATAACAACAATGATTTCTAGTTCCAAAGGTCTGTCTGAGACAATTGCAATGGAATGGGTCTTCTGGAAACACAACGAAAGACGCTATCCTAGGATGCATCCTAGGATCAGCGCAAAGACCAAGACCACCAACCACAGAAAATGGATTAAAATGGCACTGAGGGAACAGAACATCTAGAATCACAAAGAAAGACTTCATCATAAGTTCCACTCCTAGACCTGTGCAGATACTGAGATCTCTAGATACAAAGGTTTGACTTTTATCACTCAGGACAAAGAAGAAGTCTTCCAAACACCACGAAAGCATCAAGGGGAGAGTAAATGAACCTGAACAGAGTCTATAGTTAATCCCATGACAATATACTCCAAGGGTAGAGAAACCCTGTATCTCTGAGGCCAAGGGAATTCCTTTTTCGAATGACCCAATATTTACTGTGCCTGTGCAGGAGGGGGAAAAAAGGCAAAAAGTACAAAACAATTTTTACTTTTATTTATTTATTTATTTATTTTATTTACCTATCTAGCTTTTGTCGATTTCTTTGCTTTGGTGTGGTTATTGAGGGTGTTGTCTCCATTTATGTTTATTTTATCTTCTTTTCTTTTCTTTCTTTATGTGCTTTGCCATGCTTTTTATCTCAAGACCATGGCTTTTTTGTGGTGCTTATCTTTATTGATGGAGTGCTCACTGGATATTTTATTTGACACTTCTTTTTGTACTGTTGGGGTGTTTCACCTTCTTTTTCCCCTTCGTCTCTCAAATCAATGATAAGAGCCTCTAGAAGGACTCTGCCCATTTTTGGTGTATTTGATTTTTACCCCACTTTATTTATTTTCTCTTCTTCAAACAAAACCACATAACCTGAACTATCTAGTCCTACCTCCCAGTTAGAGGGGGAAATAAAGGAGGTACCAAGACCAAACAGGTGTAAGACTACTAAGTAGTAAGCTAAGCACAGAGGGGACCACATATTCTAGCAGCCCTGAGGGTGAGGGAGAAGAATATGGGAGGTAGGGCGGGAACGGAGGTGTAGGGAGGACAATTTGGTAATTGTCCTGATTTTAAGTAAATATGTACCTAAAATATTATTGTCAACAATAATTAAGCCACTATGATCAAAATAAAAATTATATTAAAAAAACACAAAAAAAAATAACTGGTCTTGGAGTGCAGTTACCTTATTTCACCACCACCCCAAAGTGCCTATAATTCCCTACCCATGGTCCTGAGTCACTCCCAATTCATCTACACCCTAATCTGGTGCAATCAGTTTATATTTCACCCAAGGTTTTCAATTAATTGATATTGACTATATGCTGGCTTGTTACAGACTGCTGATCTGTAACAAAATAATAAATAGCTACATGAGTCCTTATACCTCACGGAAGAGAGCGAGATGGAGGATATTTGCAAACAGAAATATTAATGTAGAAATGAGAGACCACACAGTTGCATGGGGTTCACGCGTGAAATGGAGCGAAGACAATTTTATTAAATTCAGGGGGTGCTTTTAAGGTAAACTCTGGAATGCAAGGTGAGGCAAGACCAGGAAGAAAGGGGGTTGAATTCTTAGATCGAAGCTGGAATTAGCATATGGAGTGGCAGGTAGAGAATCCAGAGTTGAGGAAGGACAAAAGGATGCTAGCTGAAACTTTGCATCTAAAAAGTCCAGGCGCAGGAGATGGGAAGGAATTTCTGTAGTTTCGGGTGGAGACAAAGAAAGTGAAACCTAGGTAAATTTTAGGAAGTGAGAAATATTTTGAGTCAGGTAGAGGAAAGATGTTTTGTGTTTTGGGAAAAACATGAAACTAGTTATGCATTATTGAGCTCGGAGGAAAAAGGGAAACTTCCCTGGCGCCAAAGCCAGAGAGACTGCCCAGCAGGGGTGCATCAGGTTTTCCTGGCGGTTTTTGGTACGGCCTTTCTTTGTCTGCAAGGAGGAATTTACTGATGTCCGAATTTTCTTAAAGGGGAAAGGGTGAAAATTGTCACAGCCTCAAGATTTCATGCTCAGACCATTCTGACAAGGGGTTAGCCTTAGGTGACAAACTCAAATGTAGACTTTTCTGATATGAAATTATTCAGGAGTTTTTCACTCCTGAATTGGGCTGTGACACTGGCTTCTATCCATATATATATCACCGAGGAGTGAAATCATTCAATGTTTGTCCTTCCCCTTCTGAAGAAGGAACTTTTTTTCCTAACAGATGACAATACCCAACATTGTGTAAGACAGGTATGTAACGTATTAATTGTTAAAACTATTTGGTCCAAAACTATAGTACAGTAGGTAGGGCTTTTTTTTTAAATTTATTGACTCAGGCTTGATTCCCAGTATCCCATATGATTCTCCTAGCCTCCCATAGTAATTTCTGAGTGCAGAGATAGGAGTTACTACTGAGTGTTACCAAGTGTGGCCAAAGTAAATCAAAAATATATTCTATTACAATATATAATACCATTTATATGCATTCAATAGTTTAAATATAATCTGTTAGTCTAATTAATAGACCCTGTGCATTATGTGTAACCAATTAAAACTCATATCCACTTCATCCACATCCTTGTCAACAAAATCTGACTTTATGTCTACAATTGAACTTTTGCTAATAAGGTAAGAATTCCTAATAGCTACTAAATCTAGAAAGATCACTTGAAAATGCAATCAGTAGCAATATTAAAGTACTCTACCAACTTCAAAATAGAATCCTTCCATAAAAATACATTTCTCGGTGCCTTATTTATAAAAATAAAAAAGAACTAATTATAAAGTTCAACAGTAACTTCACTACTAGGTGGAATTTTAGCAAAAGTATAATTTTCCTATTTGCCTTATAGTATAATAGTATATCTAGTAACCATGATACAGAGACTACACAATTAAGATAAACTAAAAAAAGAACAGAAACTCACAAGGAAATTATATATATATATATATATATATATATATATATATATATATATATATATATATATATATATATATATATATATATATATATATATATATATATATATATATATATATATATATATATATATATTGGTTTTTGGATCACACCCAGCAGTGCTCAGGGGTTACTCCTGGCTCCATGCTCAGAAATTGCTCCTGGCAGGCACGGGGGACCATATGGGTCACCAGGATTCGAACTGATGACTTTTTGCATGAAAGTCAAATGCCTTACCTCCATGCTATCTCCCAGGCCCCGGAAATTATATTTTTAAGTAAGAACACATTTTTATCTTAGCCAGTAAGTCGCACAAATAAAACACTTGTGGGTGTATATTTTAGGTTAGTGTTATAAGTCAGAACATGCTAATGCTCTTGTAAAATCAATAAGATTCTAATAAACTTAAACAGTAGATAACAGAAAACATTTCTTATATCATCTTACAATCCTTTATGGGTATTTGCTAGTTTTAAGAGCGGACTGAATATCAGGATTAATCCAAGCAAAATATCTGTTAGAACTAAAAGAAAAGTATAAGAAATTTGGAAGAGCTAGAGTAATAAATTCCAAACTTAAAAGACCACAAGCACACTCAGTATTTCTCCCAAAGGACAAGTACTAATGTTTTTTTTACTGTATTGGAGGCCAGGAAGTTAGCCTCCAATTCAAAACAAAAATGCTAATAGCTACAGTAAATCTATAGTATGTGGCCAAAGTAAATGTGGCTGGATAGGATAACCAAAATTTGTTGATTTGCTTCAAGTGCACACTAATCCCCTCTCAAAATATTTTCATATTTTAAAAGTTGGATTGGAGCTAGCCTCTGCAGCTTTGGTTAGAGAAAATCAGAAAGACGGAGTTGAATTTCCTGACAACTTTAAGATTGTAAACATAGACTTTTCATCAAAGTCTAGGAGTTGTCTTGTAGAAGCTGAGAAACACAAATATAAACCAAGCACTGCTGAAACTATAACCCCTCTTAAATCCAGTTCAATTCTCAGTGGCCTGGAAATGATCCAAGATCAGACCCTAAGTGCCTTGCAAAGAAAGTACAACATTTCTCTATTAGATAATAACATCAACTTGAACTTTTATAAAGCTTTGATGTACAATAGCTAGGATAGGAAAAATTATTATTGGGGTTGTAGAGATAATATGGCTCCTAGGAACCTGTCTTGCACATAGCCAATCTAATTTTAATTTTCAACACCTGATATGTCCCTCACATGCTTCCAAGTATGATACTTGAGCACAGAAGTAAATCTTTACAATAGAAACAAGAATTATGAAGTATTTTGCCTATGCAATTATCAGTGTATATTATGTGAAGGGTTTAACATCTTAATCTTTAATATATTTTGAATTAACATTTATTAATAATGTAAGATAGTGAACCAGTTTCATTCTTTTGCAAAGAACTGTCCTGTTTTTCCAATACCATTTGGGGATAGAAGGAAGTCTATCACACCAGAGAGTGTACAGGGCTTACTCCTGACTCTGTACTCAACAAGTGCATTCCTAGTGTATTGCTCAAGGGACTATACGCAGTGCCAGATATTGAAACAAGACCAGCTTTGAGCAAGACAAACACCTTAACTCCACAACAGCTTTTATTAAAGTCTTTTCTTTCTCCTTTAATCTGTGCTTATTTTGTTTCTTTGATTAGTTTAATGCTAATGACATATTATTTTTATTACTACAGATATACTATAGATGTAGTATCAAATAATATCACTGGATTTTTAATAACATTTACATTAAATATATATAATACTTGGAATATTAACAGTATTATGAAAATATTTATGTAAGATCATATACTATATTAACAAGCATATGTTAGGTATATCCAAGATATGTAAGAAACTTACAAAACTATACAAGAAATGAATAAGACCATCAAAAATAAGAAGAGCTGAACAAATATTTTATTAAAGAAGATATACAGGTGGCAAACAAGTGCAGTGATGCTCCCACTACTTATAAAGGAAATATAAATCAAACTAAGCATGAGATATTACCTCATGCTTGGCCTATATCAAAAAGGCCAGAAATACAAGTGCTAAAAATGATGTAAAGAAAAAGGAACCATTGTTTATTGCTAGTAGGAATGTAAACAGGTTTGGCCTCTTTGAAAAACTTAAAGATTACTCAAAATACTAAAAATATAAAAGCAACACAAGTGGTCAAGGACAGCTGAGCAGATTTTTAAAAATTTAAACACCATGATTTACAGGGTACACATAACACAGTTGTTTCAGACATTCAATGTTGCAACAACAATTCCACCACCAGTGTGACCTTCCCTCTGTCTATATGACAATTCCCTCTCCAAGCATTTTCCTTTAGCAGTCACAAATTTAATCCATATTGCTTGTTACAACAAAATGGCAAATGGTATTCAATATATATCAATAAAAGAAAATCTGTGATCATTTTTATATTTCACAATGGTGCTGCTGTCATTGTCTGAGGATTTACTAAGTTGGTTGATGCTAGTTGAGCTTTGTTTATTACTGTTTTCACTCATTGAACTTGCTCAATGCAACTTTTCTATCAATGTGCTATGATATTACTGGATTATCAATCATATGAAATCATATGGAGGTGTTATGCTCCAGGTGCTGTAGAGCTAGGATGATTTGGTGACTTGATGATATTCTGCTATGGACCTGGTCTATTTTTTATGCCTGAAGATTTGGGGATTGGATGTGGATTACTGGACTTTTCACAAGAAAGCCATTCCACATTCTGAGAAGGCTCCAAATTGTACAGCCCAAACAAAGATCAGTCTATGAGGAACAATTCAGCAAACCTTGGCAGTCTTTCAAGTTTAATTGTGAAGCAATTCCAAATCCATACTGGAAGATATTGGGTATAGGTGTGGGCGTCTGGATGTTGCAGTAAAGAGGAAAATCTGCCCTCCTCTAAAATGAGTTAAATTAAAAACGTGTGTTTACTTGTATACTCACAACAGTATTCTATTCAGCTATAAAAAAAAGGTGAATTTATTTTCTTTCTTGACAATAAAATAGATGGAATCAAAGGTGATTATGCTAAGCAAAATTAGTCAAATGAGGGGCCAGAGAGATAGCATGGAGGTAGGGCCTTTGCCTTGCAAGCAGAAGGTCATTGATTTGTATCCTGGCATCCCATATGGTCCCCTGAGCCTGCCAGGAGCGATTTCTAAGCATAGAGCCAGGAGTAACCCCTAAGCACTGCCGGGTGTGACCCCAAAACAAAAAAAAATAGTCAAATTAAGAAATATAAATACTGGGTCATCTCACTCATGTTTAGAATATAGAGAAGCAAAGCAAAAAATAAAATAAAATAAACAAAAATAAACTCAACATTTGACCACAGGACTGATGTTACTATAGTATCTGGTAAAGATGCTCAAGTTCTTGTCCTCAAGCAGTCAAGACTAAGAAGAGCAAATGGATCAGTAAAGGCTTTATTTGGGAAAAGGGAAAGAACTAGAAAAGAATGTGCATAACCTTTGAGATAATGGTAAGAGTCTCCTAAGCAGAATTCTAGAAAAAGTAAACGTTTGTCTCTTTTTACACCCTTTTAATAAGTGTAGGTGAGTGAGCATCTCATTAAAAAGAGAAAAAGATGCTGAGATGATTCTCTTCTGATGTCTTGATTCAGCAAAACCATGGTCATCAGATCTTCAGGTACTGCCTATCTCTCTCTTGCTTGGGGCCATATACCTAATCTTTTCTCACTTGTTCTTGTAATGTCCCTATCATTAGCAGAGTAGCTAACTGGGAAGGATATTGTAATAATTTATGGATGCAATGGAATATAGTTGAGGGGCCCTAGCTCTTGAGCAGTGGGTGTGACAAATAGAAAACTGTATACCTAAAACACATGCTACCCAATCATCAATGTTACATCAACTTTAAAAATTAATGATGGAATAATAAAAATATTAACTTAAGACATTATATAAAATGTAGCTAACCTAAAATGTTCTATTCTGTTAAAGTTAGAAAAGTGAATGAAAAAACTAGAAACAGACTAAGAAAAATATTCACAAAAGATAATATGACTCTTTCAGCCATATAAATATGGATTTCAGTTAACAATAATATAACAAGATTGGTACACCCACTCTCTTGTATTTCTGGAAGGCTTAGCAACTGAAACCATGCCCCACAAGAACAGTCACCATATCTACATTTGGCAAGTTCCATAGATTCACTCTGTAGATGAAACAGAGGTAAACCAAGCTATAAAAAATTATGGGTACACCAGCCGTACAACTGAAAGTTGGCAATCGCAGGGAGAGAAGTGGGCCAAATCCCAGTTATGCCAAAAACATGCCAGCTGTACTGACCTCTCACAACTGTCACTTCACCAGTGGTCCAATTCCACAACTCAACCACAGATCTCTTAAGAGGTGCCAAACAGTGAGTACAGGATCCCTTCCCCCATCTTTAATTTTTCCAGAAGGCATTACAGCTTAAACCACATTCCATAAAAGCCTCAATATCAGCCACAGCACTTGAAATTCCTGAACCATGTGGCCACATTTTTTTTTCTCTTTTTTTTTTTTTTTTTTTTTTTTTTTTTTTTTTTTTTTTTTGGTTTTTGGGCCACACCCGGTGACGCTCAGGGGTTACTACTGGCTATTCGCTCAGAAGTCGCTCCTGGCAAGCACGGGGGACCATATGGGGAACTGGGGGATCGAACCGCGGTCCGTCCTAGGTTAGCACAAGGCAAGGCAGGCACCTTACCTACAGCGCCACCGCCCAGCCTCCACATATTTAACCAGTTGGCAACTCCAACTTTTTTCAATAATCTCATCTGAGTAAGAACACACCAATTTAGACATCAATATGCATTCGAAATCACCTCAGGAACCAAAAGTAACCAAAAGATAAATTAACAACATAAACTTAATAAATCTCTGACAATGATTTAATAATTTCATTGCAAGATAACAATAATTCTCACAAATTTTCTTGCTGTACTTATTTTTTCTCTTTTTATTTTCAACAATTTACCAATTACCTATAAACAAATGTATTATGAGCAATTATGTAATAAATGATGTCGTTAAAGGGTTCGTAACAGGGTAGGTAAAAGCCCAGCCTCTTAATAAAAACCATGACACATACCTTCAGAAACTTCAAAAGCAAAGCAGGGCTTATTAATCCTGAGCTCTGGGCGCAGGGGACAGCCATACAGACTGAAACCAGAAGTTCCAGTGTAATCTAGGAAAGCAGGGCTTGTAGAATGCACCTATCCATAGTCCAGGTTTAAACACAATGTCCAATCAGATGATGTGCTTATCCTTTTTCAAATAAGGCGAGAACCTTAAAAGGGGCAAGCAGAAGTCCATTCTTTTGCCCAAATATGTCAAGTTCCTCTTAGGAGGGGTATTGGCTGATGGTTACCAGGACAGTAGGTCATTGATATCTTAAGGTGAAATTCCAAATCAAGGAAGATCATGAAGGTGGGGTGAAGAAAGACTTAACAAGCATCTATATCTGATCAAGGTGGGGGTGAGAAAAGGCTTAAAAGGCATCTATCACCTATATGAGTTATTATAACATCCATTTTCATAAATTTTCCCCTAATATCCTTTAATACAATACTTATATTTTAAAAGATTGGTACAAATGCCCCACAATGATAAAGATGAACTTCTGAACAAGTTGAAGGACTTTATGAAAATTCTCTGCTGAATTTTTCTTTCTCTTTTGTTTTTTGGGGTTTTAGTTTGTTTTAGTTTGGGGGTAATACCCAGTAATGCTCACGAGTTACTCCTGGCTCTGTGAACAGGAACTGTTCCTGGCATTTCTCAGGATGCCATTAGGAATGCTAGGGGATTGAATCAGGATCTGCCACATGTAAGACAAGCACCCTACTCACTGTGCTATTGAGCGAGAGAAAAACCCTCTCTAATGGCTTTCCTGCAAAAGATTAAAGTCTATTCACTTTAATAAGCATATCACTCTAAAGTAATCTATGTTCTAGAAATAGTTATTATATACGAACTATGTGTTTTAAGTTCACATTAATTAGAAGATTTATAAATAAATCATATATAAACAAAAATATAATATTACTCATATACTTAGCTTTTTGCCTTAAAAAGCTTCAAATATATAAGTGCTTTGATATTTAGAAATGAGCTCAAGTAATTATCATGCTCTGTCTCATATCACTAGTTATGTAATATAACACAATTTTATAATTATAATTTATTTATTCCTAATAAGATCACACTTAGACAAGGTCTGTGAACTTTTGTCACATTCTGCATACATCAAAGGTCACTCCTGTCAGTAGCAAGGATAAAACCCATGTCTCCTGTATGAATAGCATGAGCTCAGACCTTTGAGCTATCTCTCCAATTCAATCTTTCCTTTATTTTTAACACCATGACTTCATAATATCATAGGCTCTTTTTTTGTTCTCTAATTTGCATTTTCTTTATGTGCCTTATGATTCAAAATTGATAATTAAAGAGGAAGCCTCAGTTTTTCTTTGCAGTTTGCTGTAAACAGCTCCATTTTTGTTGTCACCCTTCCACATTTTAAACATTCCTGCAAATTCCTAGACTCTTGCTGAAGAAGCATATAATTTTAGCAAGGCCATTAATTCAACCCCAGACACAAGGCACACAAGAAACTAAGAAATAATGAAGAGATACCTGAACATATTGTGAGATATATAACCTAACAGGACTTAAAAAGAGTTCCCATCAGCCAAAGTAGGTATGAAAGATGTTAATCTTATCTTAGAAACACAAATAGGTCCTAAATTAACAAGACATTTCTGAGAAACAAATGGGAATCTTCTGATTCTTTGATAAGTAAACACAAAGATCAAATTTTCCTTAAAACCCACAAAAATATGCAAGCAGACTTCACTTAACGGTAATCCCATGCTAAGATCCTCCCTAGCTGGGAAGTTTCTTTCACTTATACCTTCCATTTCTAACTCTGACTGAATCTGAGTATCTTTACTAGTCAACATTTTCTCCCTTGAAAATACTGAAGAACCTAGAAACTATGGATGAACACAGAGTTCGCCATCACTGCTTCTGCATCAATAACACAACTTTGACAGAAGACAGCTCTTCCTTACATTGCTTCCTCTCAGATGGCACTCATTTTAACTTATCCCACGACTAATAATGTTCTCTTTGGTCACTTGATTACTGTGATTTCTGCAAGTATTTTTATTGTAAAGTATGATTTTCCTCTTTGCAAAGAAATATTTTGTGTGGAAGTGCTTTCAAACTATATGGCATTTCTGTTTCCTATGGAACTTTTTATTTAAAAAAAATATCCATTGTACCAGTATGAGCTCATAGTTTAATTTTGGGGGGGTGTTCCATACCCAGTGACACTCAGGAGTTACTCCTGGCTATGCACTCAGAAATCACTCCTGGCTTGGAAGACCATATGGGACCCCGGGGAATCGAACCATGGTCCATCCTAGGCTAGAGCTTACAAAGCAGATGTCTTACCTCTAGCGCCACCACTCTAACCCCAGTAGTTTTATATTTTTGTCCAGGGTTTATTATCTATTATTATCATTTTTTGGTCAACATACATATATAATCCACTTACATTAAAGTATAATTTTAATTTTTATTCATATATGTCATATATGTATATGTATTATATATGTATACCATAAAATTTTATTACTCTACAAATGAATATTCTTTCATATATTGTATGTGCTTTTTCTCTATTTCTGGGTTCCATTTTGCATGTCATCTATTTTTAATTGGGTAGTAGTCCATCTTTTACTATTTTAGTATTTTTATTTATTATTTTCTCTATAATTATACTATTATAAACTTTTATGTGAATATGTTAATATAAATATTTAGAAA
Organism: Crocidura indochinensis; assembly: GCA_004027635.1. Lineage (NCBI taxonomy): Eukaryota > Metazoa > Chordata > Mammalia > Eulipotyphla > Soricidae > Crocidura > Crocidura indochinensis. The sequence goes on along the minus strand of PVKC010000203.1, from coordinate 32,196 downwards.
TGTAGTTACTGTATGAAATAGTATAATTTTAGCATTTTGAAAGATATTGAAAATAGCAATTATTACAATAGACAAATCTGACAATGTAATATATAAATATTATACCATTTAAACTATTTTTCAAATATAATAGGTCTGATATTGTTATTTATTTAGTGAATATATTTTTTAAAATTTTGTAAATACATGTGGAGTAGGTAATACTTTTCAAATTATGCTTTATAATATTTAGCTAAATATCACTAAAAATGACATGCAGTGAAATACTGAAAGTTTTCTAAGTTTCTTAATACAGAAATAAAAATCATTATTTAGCAAATTTCTGATGGTGTATTTATTGTATTTTAGGTAATATATTTTACCACAGTAAAAAAAAACACATATATAAATATATAATCCTATATTGGTCCAATATTTTATATTTCAAACTTCAGATTTAAATAATTTTACATATGTAACACTTCTCTCTCTAAAATTAAAAACGTCCTTCCTTTTTGGAGCCAGAGAAATAGTACAGGGGATAAAGCACTTGCTTTGAATTGCAGTCACTTCATTGGTTCTCTAGAAACTGAGTACTACCAGAGTTCACTCATGAGTATAGAGCAGGAACAACTTTTGAGAACCACTATGTGTGACCCAAACTCCCATCTCCCAAAACACAATATTTTCTCTTTTAATTTTTCCTACAAGCCTTTGATATTTACTTTAAATTATACTGATGTAAAAGTTTACATTATCAAACACCTCAGCTATTATTAAAAATCTTTGAAAGCTAGCTACTAAGAAGGAAAATAATTTTATAAACTCATTGTTCTAGCATTCTCTATTGCAAATAATAGATTTAGAAACTTTGGTATTTCAAGTATGGATTTCCTTAAACAAACATCTGTCCTGTGAAAACAGTTTGTTTGAGCCTTTTTAAAAGTAATGATTCAATTGTTGATTTGTAAACTCCTTAAGTCTTTATTCACAAAGAAAATTCATTGTTTTCAAAAGAAAAGGTCACTATATAAAAAAAATCATGAGTCTGACTAAATAAAGATTGATAAAGGCATTAAAAACTATATTTACTGCAATTATATTGGAAGCTATTTCTCACAGAAAACAAACACAGGGCATTATTCCCTTACTAGCACAGCATTAAGTTTTATCAAGAGATGATTATATTTTATGTAGCTTCATTTATCAATGCTAAAGGTTACAATGCCAAATATAAGAGTAATGATAATAATTTGCATTTGTACATTTAAGTATCCAAAGATTTTTAACATTCTGGGTTTTTTTGCTGTAAGACAGTCTTGTGATACAATTTTTATTTATTGCCAGTGAGTTTTACTAATACATTTTACACATATAATAACTAAGTTTAAAGGTATTTTACAATTACACATGATATGATAAAATACTTCCATTTTAAACCAGGATCTTTTCTACCACTCCCACACTTCCTCTCAAAGCTCTGGTGAAATACAACGTTTATCCTCCCAGTTCATTCTTATTTACAATCTATAACCTTAGCCATAAAGATATGTGAGAGTGAAAAACTGTGTAGACTCATGTAACCTACCTTATCTAATTAAAGAACACTGGAAAAAATGGTGATAACTGGCAAACATTGTATATGATGTAAAGAACTCATAAATCCTCTACAAATGACCTTTTTTTTTTGCATCTGATCTTTCAATATACCTGTAAGGTTATGTGGAAGGCCAGAGAGATAGTACAGGGTGAAGGTGTATACTTTGCATGTGGTCAACCTCAATTCTATCCCTGACTACCTCCAGGAATGACACCAGAGCATAGAGGTTGAGATAAGTCTTGAGCATCCAGACGTGACTGCCAAAACTAAACAAAAAGAGTGAATTTTATTTTAGTCTTTAATCTCATTCTTTTTGTTTCATAATGATAGAATTTCATATTTAATTTGAAATGTTCAGTGTTCACATCTAGAAAATACATTTCTTTTTTTTTTTTGGGGGGGGGGGTTTGGGTCACATCCGGCAGTGCTCAGGGGTTACTCCTGGCTCCATGCTCAGAAATTGCTCCTGGCAGGCACGGGGGACCATATGGGGCACCGGGATTCGAACACATGACCTTTTGCATGAAAGGCAAACGCCTTACCTCCATGCTATCTCCCAGGCCCCAGAAAATACATTTCTAATACAAATTATTCACAAGTAGTTGTTTCTTGGTAGGTATTCAGTTGTATTTAGGAAACTATTAATTTTCACAGCACACATCTGCAAGGCCTATGCTTTCAAGCCATTTTGTGAGTAAAATTCTTAGTGTTCTTCTATTTCCTTCTTTCAAAAGGATGAAAAAAGGGCAAGAATCTTAAATATTTTCATTCAAGAATAATACCTTTTAAAAAGAATTACGAGTGCAACAAAATTCTAATGTATAATTCTATATTGCAGAGATTAAATTCCCACTGCAGTACATAAATCATGTTTATGGAATGCTACTTTTCTCTCAATGAATAAATCATAGTTGCTAAGTGCTGAGTATACCCATGCTCCATGAAGGTCCTATGGTCCCCATTGGAATCTTGTTCTCTTGAACCAAGTATCCAGCCTCTAAGCCAAGTAAGTTTATGTTTTCAATAAACTAATCTGAACCAGGCTATTATTACTGAATTGCAACTATTAGAAGCCGGATGTAGCTGTTGGTGTATCACCATGGGAAATAAAATCTTATTATGTTCATTTTGTACACAACCTAGATAGTTGCATTTGCAAACAATCAGCATTTGCAAAGGCTGTCTCAGATCTGGAGAGGTAACACAGACGGGCCTATCCCAGTTTCTATAACTTTTTAACCCTAATCTACCTGACACAGAACACTTTACAATTACAAAGCAAAATAATCTTCTAGACTTCAATAAATAATATTTCTGTCAACTGTTGAAAAATAATCTTGCCCGTGTGTGCAAAGCTGGTTGCTGTTTAATTTGAAAATTAAAAATATCAATGAATAAGACCAGTACAGATGAACTGAAAAGCAACAATGAATGTTATTCATTATCATCATTCCATCACAAAGGAAACTATAAAATTAAAACAATTTTCAGAGAATTGTTATGTTAAATTATTTTGTTCAAAAGAAAACATTCTTTCCAACATAATACTTATTGAAAGCCTAGTATGACTATCACATAATATCTATACACCCAATAAATGGAAGCCAGACATATACACAGTTGGAATGAAGACATCTAAGGAATGAATGTTAGAGAGTTAACAGTCTAGGGAGAGAGATGGGAAAAAGTGAGCTAGTTAATTTCTAATTACTGAAACACCAGCACCTTAGGGGACACTGTAATGGTAGAGTCCTGTATTCACTCTTTTGTCCTGCCACCTCCATGCATGAAGACAATCCAGAGAAATTTTGCATTAGCTCCCCCATTAATATATACCCCTTTTTGAGATGTAAAGACCCACTTAGGCTTGATTAGAATTTGATAGTTATTTGCCTGTTAATATCTGCTCCTCTTTCTATGTTGATTGGCCCTACACAATAAATACTGTCTTGTTTTCTTAATCCTCATGGCCCCCTGTTTCAGGCCCATTCACCCAGGCTGGTCCCCAGCAGACATAAAAGCTATACCCAGACTAGAGCTATTTACTATTAACATTTTTCCTAGTCAAAGAAACTAAATTGTGTCTGAACAAAGCTATATCAAAGTCATAATTAGCAATGACATATAGCAAGATTCTCAGACTTTGCCACAAAACTGAGGCTACCAAAGGGGAAGGAATAAATGCTGAAAGATTAGAGAGAATGCAATGTACTGGTACTTTGGTAATTATATTAATAGTATTCAAAATTAAGAAGTATAAAATTGTGCCTCAAAATGTCTATAGTCTTATAAACCAACATTATCTCATTAAAAAAGATTCTCTAGCTTTATGAAGTATTAAGAAAAAAAGGTCAGTATAGTCATTGGCAGCTTACTCCAAATAAATCTTATTCTCTACTAAAAGATAAGATTAAGAGGGAAAAAATTTACATTAATCTATCACTATATATATCATATGTTATACATTAGTAACATATTACTTGTCCTATTGTTTTTATAACCACATTTTTCTACTTTAAGGACATGAACCCCATGTAAAGAAAAAATAAACCTATCTGTTTCAATAGAAAGGTATATATTGAAATTTCTTAATCTGTTATCAAAACAACATTTATCTATTATCTATCACTTTTAGAATAGTGTATTTGTTCTCTCTCTCTCTCACTCTCTTTTTCTCAAGGTTCAAAACTACTAGTTAAAAATCAATTGACAGGGCACCAAGACCAGTCATACGAACAATGAGCAGAAATAAAACAATGATCAGACTTAAACACCAAATCCAAAGCCAATGACAACAGAATCAATACTTAATCTATAACAAGCCAGAAACAGAAGGAACCACTTATACTAGCAGCCCCGGGGGGCAAATGAGGGGCAGTATGAGATGCATGCTGGGAAAAGGGGTGGAGGGAGGACAACATTTGTGGTGGGAATGCCCCCTGATTCAATGTCACTGTGTACCAAAAATACTATTGTGAGTGATTTGTAATCCATTTTGGTCAAAATAAAAAGTATTAATAAAAATAATATCATCTCTAAAAAAATCAATTGACAGGGGTTGAACTGGTGGCGCAGGGCATAAGGCACCTGCCTTGCGCATTCTAGCCTAGGATGGACTGCGACCCATATGGTCCCCCAGAAGCGATTCCTGGGCGCATAGTCAGGAATAAGCTCTGAGCATCACTGGGTGTGGCTGAAAAAAAAATCAATCGACAAATCAAAATAAATAAAACATTTTGCTTTCCATGTTTTGGGAGAATAAATAACATTCTATACAGTAGAAAATGTAAATGTTAATGTCTAGTCCATATCAGTAGAATCTTCTGTCTTATCTATTTGAAACCCACAGAGATATTTTCAAATGAGTTGAGAATATAAATTCTTTCCTCAACTACTGTAGGTAAAATCGATCCTACATTATATACACTGGGTTTCAGGAATGTATTACATATTTCAGCAGTGAAAATAATGCTGAAGATGAAATTAAAACTACTAATTAGATGTTCTTAAATAAAAAAAATTATCCTATGTTTCTAAGTGAAACCTGAAAGGAGAAAGTTAAAAGAGGTATAGTTACATAGCATGAGGACTACACCTAAAGCTTCTGAATTTGAAGATGAGAACAAAACCAAGGAATAAAATTTCTATGGAAGCTATAAATATCATGGGATCATCCCTCTGGAGCTTACATAAGAAATAATCTTACTGGCATCTTAAATTTATCCTATGACTTCTGTATCAGCTTTCAGATCTACCAAACTACTTGATGATCACAAATGTGTTTTCTTTTAATCTACTGGATTTTAGATCATTTATTATAAAAACTAGCAGAAAACTAGTACACAAACACAATTATGATATTTAAATACTTCTTTAACAACTGAAAACTATTTTGAAAGCATACCAAAATAAATAGCTTTTATTTGGCTTGTCCAATATTTTCTTCTTTTTCATAATCATTCTTAGTAGTGTGAAGCTGAACAAAAACTGAATGGCCATCTCTTGGTTTCAAACAAAATATCAACTTTTTGTTCTCCATTCACTTTATTTTTTTATGTTTTATTTATACTTACAACAAATGCTCAGAAAGTCTTGATTACCCGTGATATTAAAACTAGAATTAATGGTTACTAAAAGTTTTTAAATATAATTATTAATCTCATTTCTGAATATATATCCCAAGATATCATGATTTTTTTTTCAGTTATCTGCCTCCATATTCATTCACAATAATAAATAGAGGTGTCCTAAGCCTTATAACAAGCAAATTTCTGTGATGGAAAAATGAAAATAGAAAAGTGAATATATGTATTTGAATACTATTAAATAATCTTTAAATAATGCATGTAATTTCTAAGACTCTGTAAGATTTTATACAAACTTGGGGCTGGAGTGATAGTGCAGCAGTAGAGCATTTGTCTTATACACAGATGACCCAGAATGGGTCTGGGTTCGATCCCTGGCATCCCATATGGTCCTCGAGCCAGGAGCAATTTCTGAGTGTAGAGCCAGAAGAAACCCCTCAGTGTCAACAAGTATCGCCCAAAACAAAAGCAAAAACAAACAAACAACAAAAAATTCATACAAACTTAAATAGGCCTGATATAGAGGTCCAAATTATTTAGATTAGTACAAAGACAAATCTAAAATTGTCATAGAACCAGAATGCAGAATAGTGACTGCCAGGAATGAGAGAGAGAGAGAGAGAGAGAGAGAGAGAGAGAGAGAGAGAAAGGAAAAATACTAATCAAACATAATAAGGTTTCAAATATAAAAAATGATTAAACCTAAACTTCTACTGTATAACACAGAGTCAGTTGTTGACAATATAGTACTGTATACATATATCTTTGAGTGTAACATTTATGTGCATCAAAACCAGGATATTACCCTGGGAGGGAAGTAATTTTCCTCCATAGAGATCAGAACCGTCTAGCACAACATGGTAAGGTCTAACTCATTATTCATACTACATTTTCTGTGTTAAATGTTAGAGTTCACAATTAGACAATACAATTATAACCAATTATAGCCTCTGTAATTCTTGCCATTGCATTTTCTTTAGAGAAATTGCAATGAGACATGATGCTAAATTCTTCTAATAATTCCCTAACATAAATATCTGTGATATCTGTATTACAGAAATAGAGAGATTGTTGCAAAAGTGGGATGGACCTCTCCTCTCCAAATTTTGATTCAGATATCATGACTGACAAGTTCATATGCCTAACAAAAAGAGTAAAGATATTTTTTGCTCACATAATGTAAGCTGGGAAGAAAGACAAATAGGGCTTAAAGACTGGAGAGGATAAGAAAGTGTAATTGACTTTGGTTGTTTGCAATTAAAGGGTAGGGCTAACATTGAGGGTCCCTTAGTTAACGGGACACTATTTGGTTTGAGCTCCCCATTAATGCCAAAAGACAGAGCACATATACACCCTTTCTCACTAGATATGGCATGAGAGGAAAAAAAATAGAGGTAGAGTTCTTGAAAGCTAACAAATAAAACATGAAACGTAGAACAGAGTCTTTATTACAGATATTGTCATTACTTTGTTACTATGGTGATACTCCTAGTAATAAACAAATTCTTTGGTGACAAAGCTGATTTAATAAAATCAAACTACGGTTGCTGGAAGAAAGAATATCTGCTGCAGATTCAAAAAGAAAGCTTATCAGTTTATCTGTAAGCAACATTTTAACATTGAAGAAAATGTAAATAGCAGTAATGAGACAGAGGAAGTTGATGAAGGGAAAATATACTGTCATATACATGTGTAAGAGCAAGAAATAATTCTTACACACACAAAGAACCAAAATTAATAAGAACTTGAAAGTACTAGAATAAAACTATTCCTCTTTAAAAGTGAGATTATGTCTTAATTAAATGATGAGGAAATCTGTCTTGGGGAAAAGAATAGTTAACTAAAATAGTTAAAAGGATAAATTTGAAACTTCTGTTTCCTTATAGACAGACTAATCCCTCCCCCTTACAACTTTTTGCCCTGTATAGCACAAATATCTAGAACAGGAAGGCTCTGAGAAGTAGAACTAAATAGATCTTGGTCTTCAATAACGTGGTAGTTAAGTTCTTAGGATTTATTTATTATCATATATATCCCAGCTAGTTATTGTAGAAACCTCTATATGAGTTGCTTATAGACATAGAACGAAAGAAACCCTAAAAATGTTTTTCTCTCTGGTTAAAAAATGAATAGAAGACATTTCATGTGGAAAAAGAAAAGACAAAAACAACAGAAAACCTTCTATACTACAAAACCTACAGAACCTACTCCATCCAAATTGCCAACAGAAAAATCACACGACCATTACCCAGAGATTTCAGAGCAGTTAAATAGCTAGTTGATCTTCATCTGTTTGCTTAATAAAAGCAGCTACTAATCTAATTATCCCTCAGAGAAGCATCAGTGAATTGACTCTACAGTAGTCAAGAGTTTTAACAAGATAATGTGAAACACAGAAACTTATCACAGGACTTTGGCAACACCCATGAAACTGCAAGTCTAGAGATCCTCCACTTGACATCCATATATGATTCAACACCATGAAAACCAAGATAAAAAAAAAAACAGTGTTTTCTTCCTTTCTAGAATCAGAAAAACCCACTACCACACTGCATCAAATAAAAGTAATGAAGTGATTCTAGACATGTTGAAGGAAACTTGAGCTCATTTTCCACCTTAATGATCCTATTGGAAGTTAAATTATTTTGATAATTCTGCATCAATAAATCAATGTAGTTTATCCCTTTTCTTCTATCCTTCCCCCCCCCCCATTTTTATCACCAGACACCCAAACCAGTAGCTAAACCAGCACTTCCATTCTCAATCATTAGGTAGAGCACTTTAGTGCTCCATTTTTACTGGGATAGTGTCAAAGTAAAGATGTGTGTTGAACTTCTAATAAACATCATTTTTCAATGAAACAATGTGAGTCAGCATTCAACTTTTGTCAGATGGTATTGGTCTGTTGCAGGAAGAAGTTAAACATATACCTCTTTCCACAAGTTTCATAGCGATATACTTTTCTACAAACATAAGTTCTGCTAATAAAGCAAGATGAGATAAGTTCCACTGTGATGCCTAGAATCAAGAACATGAATAAGAAAAGATAATCAATGAACAGCATCAGCATGAAGCATAACATTCTGCAATTATCTAAAAAGAATTTTAAAGTATCATAAAGAATGCTTCAGCAATTATTTCTCTTTAGAAAATAAAAAATACTAAACTTCACAAGAGGAAGTTACAAATGGATGAAATTTTAATGGAAGTGCTGGAGAGATAGCACAGTGGTAGAGCATTTGCTTTGCAAACAGGTGACCCAGGATGGATCTAGGTTTGATTCCTGGCATTCCACATGGTCCCCCGAGCCTTACAGGAGCGATTTCAGAGTGTAGAGCCAGGAGTGATTCCTGACCACCACCGGATGTGACCCCCAAAACCAAAAAATAAAAATAAAAAATAATTTTAGTGGAGAGAGTTGGGGCGATAGTATAGCAGATAGGGCATTTGCCTTGCATACAGACACAAGTTTTGATCCCTGGTATTCCATATGGTCCCCTGAGCCTGAGACTGCCAGAAGTGATTTCTGAATGCAGAGCCTGGAAGTAAACCCTAAACACAGCTGGGTGTGGGTCAAAAAACAAAAACAAAACAACAAAAAATTGTAATGTATTGATGGGCTCAATAGTAGCTGACTTAAGGGATACTATGTGAACTTAAATCCAGACCAATGAAGTTTATTCAATGATATTATTCAGAGATAAAAGTGCTAAGAAAATTAACTCACTTATTATCTCCTATAAAATAATTCAAATAGGGGGGGACAGAGAGATAACATGGAGGTAGGGCATTTGCCTTGCATGCAAAAGGACGGTGGTTTGAATCCTGGCATCCCATACGGTTCCCTGAGCCTGCCAGGAGCAATTTCTGAGCATAGAGCCAGGAGTAACCCCTGAGTGCTGTCGGGTGCAACCCCAAAATAAAAAATAAAAAAAATCAAAGGCACCAGAGCGGTGGCACAGTGGTAAGGTGTTTGACTTGCACAAGTCTGACCTAGGACAGACTGTCCCTCAATGTCCCATATGGTGCCCCAAGCCAAGAGCAATTTCTGAGTGCATAGCCAGGAGTTATCCCCTGAGTGTCAACCGGTGTGGCCCAAAATAAAAAAAAAAATTCAAAAAGCAAAACACTTCTGGATTTATTTCAATATCTCATTAACAACAATAATTAACTTAACTATCTTCTATTTTTAGACCTTTTCCTCAATCTTGTTATACAATGGTTCCTTCAGCTCTAGTCTCCACATTTAATAATAGAGCACGTACTTATAAGAAGTAGGATTCCAGGAGACTGGACAATATCTTTTGTTTGGATTTGGGGTGTTGTTGTTTGCGGGGCACAACCAGCTAGCTGTGCTCAGGGTTTACTTCTGACTCTGTTCATGGATTAGTCCTGGTTATGTTCAGGGAATTATAAGGGGTGCCAGGGATCAAACACAGGTTGGCTATATACAAGGCAAGTACCTTGTCCCTGTACTATAGCTCCAGCCCCTGGTCAGTGGCTTTTTATTATAACCAACAAGATCTTTATTTTGTTTTGTCTAAGGTGGATGAGCCACTCCCAACTATGTTTAAGGTTTACTCCTGAATCTGTACTCAGAGATCACTCCTGGCAATGCTCATGGATCATATGTAGTGCTGGAGATCAAACCAGAGTTGACAATGTACAAGGCAATGCCTAATCCTCTATACTATCTCTCCAGCCTCACACAACTGTTTTATAAATAGTTTAAACTTTCAGTTGCCATGATTTAAGTTTCTTTTTTTTTTTTTTTTTTTTTTTTTGTTTTTTG
>PVKC010000203.1:0-21640 GCA_004027635.1 Crocidura indochinensis | reverse complement strand
CATAAACAGAATTCTCAGTAGTCCCATCGATGATATCCCAGCCTTGAACTTTCAGCCAAAGAACATTAAGAAAAACAAAACAGAACCCATGTACAATTACTTTGTCTCTCAAGTCCCCAGATTGTAGTACATACTATTTCTTAGCAGCACATGATATAATCTAAAGACATAAGAGTTACGTAACTCATTAAACATTGAAGGCACATTTTTATATTTCCATGCACATGCATATTAGTCTAAGTTAATCTCAAAAGTTTCAGTGGGTTGTTTTTCTTAAGGATTAGAGTCAAGGGAGCATAGTAAAAACGGTGTTAGAGTGGCAATTATTGTTTGCATAAGTCCACCAAAATATGAGGGACATGGAAAGGAAAACCTTGGCCTAAATACAAGGAGACCCTAGCCCTGAAGTTTCCTGGCATAAGACCAAATCTAGGCTCCAGGCAAACTAGTTTGTCCAAATCCAAGTCATTGTCTGTAGTGCCAATACACCTTTATTTTTCACATAGTCTCTGTTGTTTGTATCATGTTTCTGTATTAAAGATCCTGGAATCTGCATATCCCATATTGCAGTCAGGATGGTGCAGAGCATCCTCTCGTTCCACCTCACACTTAAGGGGCAATAGAGAAAACCCTGTCCTGTAGAGCAGGTCATTGTTGTTGTCAAGTCTTCTCAGTGTTAACGGAAATCTGTTTTGAGCAGGTTGATGTCAGAGCCTTGATAGTGTCTTCCCTGGTAGAGGATTGCTTCCAGATGTTGCTATAATAAACCTTGGATGTTTTGTAGATAGCTTATCTGGTTCGGGCGTGAATGGAGGATGCTCATTTTCTGAGGCCTTTGCCAGGTCATTGTATCAATGTTCAGGGTGTAAGGTCCCATTGCACTATGAGATTTGTATGTTCCAACCTCTATTAGATAAGAACTTATCTGTATGTATAGTATTTTCCCATTTTAATGTGTCTATGCAAACAAGGATCAATGCCGCGTGGCGTTACATGATTTAAGTTTCTAAAGAAAAACGTCACAAATTATTTCTTTCTCTTCTGTTTATAATGTTACAATTGTCTCAAATCTTGTTATACTAGCTTCAACTTCCTTCAGTTTAATCTACTTCAATCCAGGGACAAACTATTTTCAACAATATATTTGGCCACATCTTTTCAGGCTCAGGAAAAAAATCACAACTGCTTTTTGAAATAAACAGAATAATAAATTGTGAAATTTTAAAGTTCTCTGTCAAAAAAGCCTCTATCTAGTATTCCCAAGGATCATTATTCAAATTTATTATTTAAACCCATCTCCTTTCAAGGGTTTTAGGAAAAGCATGCAATATGACAAAAACGATATAAAGTAACTTGGAAATTTAAAAAAAAAGACTGAAATTCTTCCAATGAGAATTGTTTGTTTCCTCATTAACTCATTTTATGACTAACCAAAGTGTGTGACTTTTACAATAGAGCATTACTCTTAACTGAGCTAGATTTACATTGATTCATCTCAGGTTTCAAAGCATCCTGGAGGACACTTTTCTTAGATGGCAAATCTGAAAATACAAAAGTTATCCTGTATTCTTTTAAGGAAATGTCTTTATGTTCAATGACAATTTCAGAAAGATATTCTGAACTTTACCAAGCCAATACCCTGTAAGCATTATTTCATAGATTTACTCTTAAATCACAGAATGCTAATAACAAATATAGGTGGAAAGTTAATATCATGAATAGCAATAAAAATTAAAAAGAAATTTATTACAAGTTATTTGTTTTATCACAAAAAAGTCACTTTATTTTTCAAAATTCTCATTCAAGTCAGTCAGCTGCTCAGTTCTTCATTCAGCAACCACTTATTAAATATCTACCTTGAATTGGCATGTAAATTTCTTCCCTGTAAATGATTCAGCCCAAAAAGGAAAATTTAATATATTTAAATGTCAATATTGTCTGTCAATATTTGTCAGAACAAAGCACCCTATGTTCTTGGGGCAGTACTTCCAATAACAAGATAGAGAAAAAATTATATATTCAGAAATGGACGAGAGAATATAAGACATAGAAATAACAATATATGGTACCTATGATATGTCAATATAGGTATCAGATAAACAGATAAATAAATGATAAAGTACAGATCTAGATAAATATAGATAAGGACTATTGAGTGTAACATTAAATCTATTTGTAACAACATGTATATGGAACATAATAATGATTATTAGACAAAAATAACCAATACTCACATGTGAATTGTTAAGTATGAATCATAAAAAATTGCGGGGCCCGGGAGATAGCATGGAGGTAGGGCATTTGCCTTTCATGCAAAAGGTCATCAGTTCGAATTCCGGTGCCCCATATGGTCCCCCGTGCCTGCCAGGAGCAATTTCTGAGCATGGAGCCAGGAGTAACCCCTGAGCACTGCCGGATGTGACCCCCCCCAAAAAATTGCAAACTAAATTTTATTAAAATATAAAACTATTCTTCAAAAGATATTCATGAGTAAGTTAAAATAGTGTTTTATAGTGAGATAAAATACCAGCAAAGTGTATATATGTTGAATATACAGATATCTATGAAATAAATACCTGTAGCTAAAAAAGGTGATGGTCTAAGGAAAGGGGAAGAAGTATTTAATTACTTAACTACTAAATACCATACTTAGCATATTCTTTAGGGAATATCCTATTGATGGAGTCTTGTATTTGTTCTTTTATCTGCCAAGGTCTTTCAGCAGAAGACATTCTGGAAACTTGCAATACTCATCCCAGGGCCCTTTGATATAAAAACTAGGTTAGATTTGCATAGATAGGCAACTGTCTGTTAACATTTAGCCTTCTTCCTATGTTTAGTGGTTCTAAGCAGTAAATACTGTACTTAGGGGACAGTAACAACTAGGCTTTCAATCAGGAGGTTGTGAACCCCTGACCCTATATTTTTTCTCTCTATGTCTGTCTTGTTTACTTAATCTTCTTAGTCCCTGCTTCAGGCCCATTCGCATGAGGCTAGTCCCTAGCACATATGTAGTAAAGAACTCCTACCAAACTTGCATTAAAAGATATTACAGCTCAATAAGAAAAATTATTCCTTCCCCCAAAATATCCTGGGAAGGAAAGATTCTCTGTTTCTGGGCCAGAAGCTTTGAGGGAAAACCCACCTAAGGGGACCTCTGCTAGAATAATGAATGAAAGTGGTGGGGCAGCTGAGCAAGGCCAAGGCCAAGGAATGGTTCTATAGAAACCATGTTGATTGAGAACATGTCAGCTACCTCTCACTGGAACCCCGCTAAGTCTGGACACATTAGTAGCTTTTGGACCCCTCTCTCCTTTCACTATATTAACCTCCACAGTGGATACAAGAAGTTCTGAATTGGGGGGGAGGGATAATATATAACAAGGCTATATAAATATAGGCATGGATTGTTTACAATATAGATTAGGCAAATATAGAGGATACTGCATACAAACTCATGACCACTTATAGACAGACATTAGAGATCCATTGATAAGTTGTAGTTGGAGGACTGGCCTTTATGGGATAGGTTAGAGCACTTGAAAAATATTTAAATTAGGCCTGAGCATGAGGCAAACCCAGATAGAACCCAGTTCAATTCCCAGCTTCCCATATAGTACCCCCTGAGTCTACCAGGAGTGATTTCTGAGCATAGAGCCAGGAGTAACCCCTGAGAGACACCAGGTGTGACCCCAAAGCCACCAAAAGAATAAAAAGGAAAGAAGAATAAAGAGAAAAGAAAGGAAGGAAGGAAGGAAGGAAGGAAGGAAGGAAGGAAGGAAGGAAGGAAGGAAGGAAGGAAGGAAGGAAGGAAGGAAGGAAGGAAGGAAGGAAGGAAGGAAGAAGATAGAAAAAAAGAAAGAATTCACTCCTGGCAGACTCCGGAGAACATATAGGATGCCAGAAATCAAACCCAGGTGCATCCTGTTTCAGCCGCATACAAGGCAAATGCCCTTCCACTGTCATATCACTTTGGCTTACCAAAAGTTTTTTTATAATTTATCTATTAAAGGACTCTCATACTGCTTCTCAGGTATCGGCTATTTTAAATAGTACTGAAATAAATACAGCTATATATACATCATTTAAAATGTAAGCAGATATGGAATAGCTGAGGTATGTAGTAGTACTGTGTTTAACATTTGTTTTTGTTTGGGGTCATACTGGCATTATTCAAGAGTTACTCCTGTCTCTGCACTCAGGAATCAATTCTGGAGGACTCAGAGAATCATATGAGACTACATTTTTATTATAAAATATTATCTGGAGAGAGATTTCTAGTTTGTAATCTTTCAGACTTTGAAATCTTTCTCATGGTTCTAGGAGTTGGAAGTTTGTGATCAAGGAACCAGCACTGAAGTCTCAGTCAGGTATCTTCTCAATGTATCCTCACATTCTCTATTTACCAGTCTCTGATTTCTTGTCCCCAGTTTTATCAGCCCATATACTCACTTACTCTTGTTTGTTTTTTTTCCTTTGTTTGGAGAGGGAAATGGAGCCAAAGCAGTGAGAAAATATTTCAGTTCCAGAAATCAGACTCAAACTTTGCACATGCAAGTGTCCTACCTCTGAGTCATAAACTCAGCTCTGTCCTCCTACTCTTATGACCTAGTTTAAACTCAATTACCTACCTAAAGGTCCTTTCTCTATAAGTGGTTAATTCAAGGACTAAAGTTTCAACATAAAAATATGGAATATGGAGTGGGGGATGTGGGGAGAAGCACATCCTATTCATAACAAAAATGATTTTAAATATTAAAAAAGAATCTTAATAGAAATGTTCAGTTAACACCACAATGCCCAAAATAACTAAACTTTTAAGCTAAACGTGGTGTTACAAATTTGGCACCAGAGACATTAAACTAACCGAACTGTCCAGACAACAATATAAATCTAGTTTATGTCCATCTGAATAAAACACCGTATAATTTCTATTTTAAGTGAAAAAATATGCTTTGTATTGCTAAAATTAACTCCACATATAAATTAAGTATAAATTGAGTATCCAAGAATGCAGAGTTTAGGATGTTTTTTTTTCTTTAGAGGAAAGGGAATAATTTAATCTACCATACAAGTAATTTACTAAATAGTACTTCAGCATCTGACTAATTAAATAGTGAGTCAGGTCATGCATTTAGTTGCACAGAGCCCCACATGTCTCATAAATCAACAATGCAATCTTGTCGTGAGTTAAGTACATTGAACATTGCAAATCTCAAATGTGT
This sequence comes from Crocidura indochinensis, assembly GCA_004027635.1. NCBI lineage: Eukaryota > Metazoa > Chordata > Mammalia > Eulipotyphla > Soricidae > Crocidura > Crocidura indochinensis. Next base: position 16,415 of record PVKC010000203.1, on the reverse strand, counting down.
CAAAATATATACTTTGTGGCATTCATTTAGTTTTGAGAATCTTGAACAAGAGAAGCCAGCTGGCATACATATTTTTCTTTGTTGATTCTGTAATATAACACAATTGTTTCACCATAATAATAACTTTGAAATAATCCTAAACTGCCTTATCAAATTTATGAAAAAAATGGTGTTTTGGAAAGACATATATTTTTAATTAGAAAAGAATAGCTATTTCACTGACACTAAGAATTGACCACTTAAATTTTATAAACTAATTTGGCTCATTAATGAGAAGAATATGTCACAGTGGGTTTAATTTAACTGAAAATTAAGCTGCAAGTATAGCTGAGCTTTCTTTTCCAAAGGTTACTTTGTAATAGAATAAGGATACTACTGATTAAAAAGAAAGTAGTTTAGAGGAGGTCCAAAGTGATATATAATACAGCAGGCAAGGTGCTTGCTTTGCACACAGTCAATCAGGTTCTCTCCATGGCCACAACATATGTTTCCCCCAAGCCCTCCCAGGAGTGATCTCTGAACATAAACGTTCTGGCTTACTTCTCTAAATGCAAGCATTAATAGAAGTGGTCCAAAATAAAAAATAAATAACTACAAATTATTAGACTAACAGATAAAGTTGGATGTATTTGAGAAAGCTATTCACTAGTTACATAACTTCATTTTCACTCTGTAGTTAATCATGTACTGGAATACTGAGAAATCTATATTTGTCTATTAAAATAACTCAAGCATCAGATAAGAATAGAAGCTTAAGAAGTTGTAGGATATCTGCTAATAGAATATTATAAATTTTTGTTTGTTTTGGGGACCCGTCACTAATGCTCAGGTTCAATAATCCAGCATTGGGTCATACCCAACAGTGCTCAGGGTTACTCCTGACTCTGCACTCAGGAATCACATCTGGTGGTGCTCAGGGAGCCGTATAGGATGCTAGATATTAAACCCTGGTTAGTCATATAAATCAAACACTCTGTACCCATTGTGCTATTGCTCTGGCCCCAAAATTCTGAATTTTTAACTATAATAATAGTTATTTACAACACAGGTGTTTTTCACTATGATTATAAACATGTTTGTAATTGGATTTTAGTCATAAAAAGTACACCCCCTTCACCAGTGCAACTTTCCCATCACCAATGGTCCCATCTTACAACATAAGTTTAATAAGATCTCTGGAATGATTTGTAAGTAAAATAAATCCAAGTTATTGTAAAATTCTGAACATATATCATATTAATCTATATAATTAAATTTCTCAATTTATATATCAGTCTTTGAATTAAGCATGTACTCTCTCACACACATACACAAATAGCAGAGCATCTCAAAAGTCATCTTGATCAAAAACTAAGCACTTTTATATATCAAATATTAATCTAGGTATTGGGATTGAAGAACACTGACAATAAATTAATTAAATAACAGTTCAAAGGCTGAAGAGATAGGACTTATTTGTGTGCAGTAATCCCAATTCCAATTTCTGGCATCACACGGTCCTTTAAGTATCACTGGCTTCCATACAGGAGGCCTCCAAAACATTATCAGATGTGGCCCACATATCGCTGTATCACAGGGCCTACAAATTACTACATCCTCAAAACTGAAGCTCCAACCTAATGTGCAGAGAATTACTGGAAGGGACACATCAGCCCCATGAACTCCAGTTCTAAAGGGAAAAGATGGAAGAGATGACTAAATATTTCCAACCAGTGATTCATTAAATTAAAAGAATAAAAGAAAAAATGAATTAACATACTGAGATATGAGAAGCTATTTAAATGAGTGTATTAAGGAAAGCCTCTCTGAGCTCAGGACATTTAAACTGAGAACTGAAAGATTAGAAACTATCCATGTAAAGATATAATATGTTCTATAGCTATACACAAAAGAGACCAATTACACCAGCAGACCAGGGGGCTAAGGATAAAGGTATGGGATACATGCTGGGAACAGTGGCGAGGGGAGTGGTGGTAACACAAAATGGACCTGTTACACTGGTAGCCCAGGGAGCTAAGGGTGGACGTATAGGTACATGCTTGGAACTATGGTGGAGGAAGGTCAACACTGGTGATGGGCATGGCCCTAATTCATTGTCACTATATGACTGAAATACAACTATAAAAAGCTTGCAATTTGCAATGGTCTCAAAAAACTTTAAAATAAGATATACAGATGTATAAATATTTAACCAAAATTGATTAAGATAGTTAAGCATTTGACCAAAGAATGTTTTCTTCTTTAAGCAATAAATATTTTTATTTTTTATTTTTGGTTTTTTGGGGGTCACACCCGGCAGTGCTCAAGGGTTACTTCTGGCTCCACGCTCAGAAATCGCTGCTGGCAGGCACGGGGCACCATATGGGTTGCCGGGATTTGAACCAATGACCTTCTGCATGAAAGGCAAACCTCTTACCTCCATGCTATCTCTCGCCCCTAAGGAATAAATTTTTTTTTTTTGGTTTTTGGGCCACACCCAGTGACGCTCAGGAGTTACTCCTGTCTATGCGCTCAGAAGTCACTCCTGGCAGACACGGGGGACCATATGGGAACCGGGGGATCGAACCGTGGTCCGTCCTAGGCTAGTGCAGGCAAGGCCGCAGGCACCTTACCTCCTGCGCCACCTCCCGGTTCCCAGCAATAAATATTTTATATGGAGTTGTTAGCCCCCTGGCCTCTGTTATTTCTCTTGTTAATCCTTATTTCTCTTTTTTAATCCTCTATATTCCCTACTTCATACCTGTTTGTCTCAGACCTTTCTGTCCTTGGCAAGCAACTCTAAAAAATGATTAAATCATGTAGATGGCTGCAACATGAACATAACTGAAAGATATTATGTTAAGTGAAATATGAGTGAGAAGAACAAAACCAGAATACAGAAAGTCAAAACAAGAGAATAGACAGTCCTGAACATTGACAGACTCTGGGCATTAGAATACCAAACCAAGTGTCGAATGAGTGGGGGTTCAGGGAAGGACAAAGGTAAATAAGAGCAGACTAAGAAGAAACATAGGGACTGGAAAATGGCACTGGTAGTAATGGGTATTGCATGTCAATATCATAAACTTTAACACTGTTGTTATATTTTACAAAAGTAATATAATAAATAAAATTTAATTTAAAAGATATAATCAAGGCCATTTCAATGGATGTTTTAAAGTTGAATAAAATGTTACATTCATAAGAAAAGAAGAAAGACAGTGTGTCTCAAAGTTACAAAGCAAAAGTAAAGTTACAAAGCAAAAGTATAAAAATGATGGTAGGATTAGGGAGAAACTGTAATGACCTAAGTCAGATGCTTATAGACAGGAAGAACACTAAGAAATTTATAAATCTTAACTTTGTGTCTAAGGAACAACAACAACAACAAAAAGAAAAATGGATTTTCTCTGCTTTATTGAGGGTGGATAGTGGCATCACACTTGACAGTATTTACTAGTGGCTTCACTTTGCTCTGTATTCAGGAATTACTCCTGGTAGTGCTTGGGTTCGATCCCCAGCATCCCATATGGTCCCCCTAGACTGCCAAGAATGATTTCTGAGCACAGAGCCAGGATTAACCCCTGAACACCACCAGGTGTGACCCAAAAACCAAAGAAAAATAGAATAACATATAAATTTGACTGACAAATTTGCTGACCCCTATTCTAAAGTCTCTAAAGATTTTGTTTTATTTTGAGACACCATAATTTACAAGTTGTGATAGTGTTTCATCATAGGATTTCTCATACCAACACCACATACTTTATCTATGGCCACTTCCCTCTACTATTGTTTCAGGTTATCTCCTACCACCCCCTACCTCTTGATCCTTTGTGTGTTCAGTTCTTCTGGCCATTTCTTAGGTTCTGTTGCCTTTGCCATTTGTTCTCTTTATATGTATGTATGTGTGTATATATACCTGTATAATATAATATATATTATATCTGTATCTATATATATATATTTATAACCCATGTTTGAGAGTGAGAGAACATTCTATATCATTCCTCTACTTCTGATTGACCTCAATTAGCATGATACACTCTAGTTCCATCCATGTAGTATGAAACTGCCTAATTTCATCTTTTCTTAAAGCCAAGTAGTATTCCATTGTGTACACATAGCAAAGTTTCTTATCCAGTCATCTAATTTTGGACACTGGGCTGTTTCCCAATAGAATGTTCCTTATCTATTCAGTTTATTTTTATTAAGTTTAGCTTTATAAAACTATTTTTATTGTAACACCACAGTCCCTCTTTAAAATGAATGCAGATATTCTCTAAGAACATAGAAAGTAATGAAAAATGATGAATGCCTAAGATTTAACAGAATAAATAGCTAAAGAAAGGAGTGAAGAAGTGGGGGGGAAGAAATCCAAACTAAAAGAGACATAAGGATGTTAGTGGAGGGCTATTGTCACTTTTGAGTTGAGAGGAAGTAAGTTTGTATATTAATATCATATATTTAATACAATTCTTAAGCTATAATAAATAAAATATTTTTAAAAGAACTTTTCCATAGCTACTTTTTGTCTACCAAACAAAGCTAACGGGAAAGACAGTCTCCATGAATTATTAAACTTACAAATATTTAATACATAAATTAATTTGCACATCCTCAACTAATACATGGTGTCAAAGAGACTCCTGAACTGTTTTTATTATCTCACTTCCCTCATAATTCACACAGATTGTTTCTCAGTAATTTCATTCTTCATTTCAGAACTCTGGTTACTAGGCAATAGACCATTAATGCAGCACATATATCTTCCTGAAGTCTAAATAAAGAATATAATGAAGCTACAGGACAAAAAAGAATCAGTAGTAGAATACATTTCTCCAAAATCTGGTTGATTTTATCAACAACTTAATAGAAGACTATTCCCATATAAAGTTTCATATTGAGGGAGGTATTGATAAAATGATAGAAATAAGTGAATAGGTTACTGCATCATGAAAGAACATGTTTGCCACAGTCAAAATATAATAAACTGGAGAAATGAACTCACTCTTCAAAATGATTGCTTCTTAAGTCATGGGTGCAAAAAGTGGATATTATGGGTGAGTAGTAGGTTGCAGTTAAAAATTGTATTGTTTCTTGCTCAAAAATTGTCACTTCTGTTTAATTCATTTCCCTTTGCATTGTTCCTTACTTAAATCAGAATTTCATTTCTGCACATCTAGTGCAAAATGATTCTCGATTTATTGCTCTCTTTTTATAATTTACCAGATTAATAAGGATCTTTAAAATGATCTCTAAGTAATATTTTATCATGGTATGAATGTACTTTAAATTTTAGAATCATCTATAAAAACGTTTTCCCAAAGATTTCTTAACTTTCCCCTTTGTATGATCTTAACATACTAAAATTTCTCAGTCATGTGCATTCATCCTCTGCTTTGCGTAACTTCTCTTCAGCCTCTGACAAATATTTGTTTTGGCATCTGGTGATAAAAAGCAGACCTAAGGGGCCGGGCGGTGGCGCTGGAGGTAAGGTGCCTGCCTTAGGACGGACCGGACCACGGTTCGATCCCCCGGTTCCCATATGGTCCCCCGTGCCTGCCAGGAGCAACTTCTGAGCGCATAGCCAGGAGTAACCCCTGAGCGTCACTGGGTGTGGCCCAAAAACCAAAAAAAAAAAAAGCAGACCTAAAAAGCAATTTTTCACTCCTGTTTACATCCTAAATTATGGTAAGGATATAATGCCTCCTCGTTCAAGATTATCCAATTATAGTATATGTCTATTGATCTGTCTTCCTCCGATTAATTATTCATTTTTACATACAAAGACACTTATAGATTCACCACTTTATTCCTATTGTCCTGTTCACATCGGGCACAGAATTAATGGTTACTGAATAAAGTGACAATGATAAAAATATCTCCAGTGATATCAAAATTTTTTCATATCAAATTTTGTTCAAGAACTGCTTCTCCTTATATAAGATCTATTTCTAAATTAACATGGATTATAGATACTCTCAATATTTCTGAAAAAGGGTACAAGACCCAAACATTTTAATTAGCATCCTAGGTATTCTGTAGCAGTCAGCAGACAAGAGTTTTAGAAACTCCACTAATATCTCCTTGTTAGACAAAACTATAAGCATAGAACATGAGTAGTGCTCAGAGCTTACTCATGGCTCTGCACTCAGGGATGATTCCCAGTGGTGCTAAGGAGACCACTTATGATGCTACGGCTTGAACTGAGGCTAGGTACAAGGCAAACATCTTAATTTCTCTATTAACTCTATTTCTTCTATATTTTTCTGTATAGTCATAGAGTTGTGCAGCAATCACAATCTAAACACCTAATTTAGAATTTAATTTTCATTATTACAAGGAGAAACTCCAGTAGTCACTGAACATCACACCACTGCCCTTGTCTGAAAATAACTACTATTCTATTTCTATGTCTGTTTGTCTATTGACTATTTCCTATTTGGTTGACTTATATTTTTCTATTTCTAATTTCACAGTTTGAATTTTATCATGACTCATTCTAAATCTATACTAGATCTATAATATAATATCATCTATAATATAAAATATATTTATATGGTATACATTTATTTGCTATTTTATTGTCTTTGTTACTAATTTACTTGGAATTTTTACATCAATATTGTGCTGCATATTGTCTTTTTGTTAGTCATTCCTGGTGGTGTTCAGAGGACTATACAAGATGCCAGGGACCAGGTTGGCTACATGCAAGGCAAATTAAAAAGCCTTTTGTGCATTTCTTATTGGAATTAGGTAAGAATGTTAATGTACTATTTCATAAGTTTAGAATCTTTCTTCATTATCAAGTCTATAGAGCCATTTATAAAATTTTGGATTTAACCTCAGTGAGACTCTTCAGTCAGAGTTCTTATAAAGGACTTTCAATGACTTCATTTCTTCTATTGGTTTTTCATTTTTTTACCTTTAATTTGGTAAATTTTATTTTTCTGCAAACTATATATTTCCAAATATTCTAAATGCATTTTAGAATGTTGAAAAAAAGCTTTCCATTATTTGTAGTATCTATAAATGTGATTACCGTGTTTTCCGGAGTATAAGACAACCCCCTATTTTTCCTGTTAAAATATAGGGTTTGAGCACCAGAAAGCCGCATACCAGCGATGACACCAGAGGCTGGATGGGGTGCAGCACTCGGTAATTCACCTCTGTGTGCCCTGAAAGATTAATCAGGACAAAGAGAGTGATGACCCCTGGCAGCTGGATGGGATGCGATAGTAAGAAGGGGGTGGATTACTAGTCCCTGAAGCTAGAGTAAATTTCAGCATGCTGTATATTGGCGTATAAGACGACACCCAGCTTTTAAGATTTTTCTTGGGTTAAAAAGTTGTCAGAAAGTAAGGTATTTTTTCTCATTTCTTAGTGGGTTCATTTGTGCTTTCTGCCATGCTCTGATCTAGTTATATTTATGGCGTATTATTTATATTTCATGGTCTAATTCTTGAATTCACATATAACTTTACCCCTTTATGGTTTCTCAATATATTAACTTCTACTTTCTTTTATTTAATTTCCTTCTAACTACCTTTTAATAACATTAAGTATTACTCTTTAGTTCTTTTATGGTCAAGTTTTCTTATTCAGTCATATTAACACCTATTTATCCATGTAACCTGCTTTTATATCTAATCTCTATCATATTTATATAATAGAACATTTTGATACTCTTATTTTATTGAGTTTAAATTTATTAGAAAACATGATTTTCTCTATATTATTTTATTTTATGATAGTTATAGATGTTTGGGTGCAGTATATAAGGTCATTTATTGTGATTGTCCTCAAAGAAGCTAAAGTCATAAAATAAAATGCCTATTTTTATTATATATTACAAAATGTAATATAAATCAAATGAAACTACCTTGTAAATCTACTTTGTTCTTATATTTCTCATATACTTAGTTTACTATTTTGTCTTCTTTTTCATGTTTTTATTTTTTTAATGAGCCACAAAAGGTAAGTTAAAATATTAACTTGAACCATATTGTTCTGCTTCACAACTTGAGGGAGAAATAATGGAGGCCACCAAGACCAAACAGTCATATGAACATTGAGTAGAAATAAAAAATGACCAGACTTAAACACCAAATCCAAAGCCAACTCCAACAGAACCGATACCCTTCTACAACAAGCTAGAAACAGAAGGGACCATTTATACTAACAGCAGAGGGGGCAAAGGAGGGGCGATATGGGATGCATGCTGGGAACAGGGGTGGAGGGAGGACAACATTGGTGGTGGGAATGACCCTGATTCAATATTACTATGTACCTAAAATACTACTGTGAATGATTTGTAATCCACTTTGGTCAAAATAAAAATTATTAATAAAATTTTTTTAAAAATCAAAGAAAATATTTTGGTTGCTGTCTCTATAATTTTCTTAGCATTTCTAATAAAAATAAGAAGTATAAGATTATAATAATATATTTGTATATAATAATATAAAATAATAAGAATGTTGTATTAGAGTCTAATCATATTTATTGTATATTTATTTAAAACTGTTTATTGATAATAGCAATATACTTTTGAAGTTTATTTTTTCCATAAATTATATTTAAATAAAGCTAACTCTTACCAATTCCAGTATCATTTTATCCTCATAATTTCCCATAGTCTTGAGGACAGAGTATATAAATTTTTGAATTAAATGATTATCAATGCTTATTATTTGAATAATGGTCTGTTAAAATATACATTTTATGGGTTGAACATTCTGGACTTGAGGACTACTAAAATCTGTCTCTAAGTCTCAATGTTACCATACTACAATCTGAGGGAAGTCCAATTATTTTCTGGATTTGTTTCTATTTTTTAAGTGATTTGACTTTATAGTCTACCTTTCTGAATGATTCATTATCTTTGATTTTCATAATAATAATAGCATTATACCAATATTTACTATTCATTAGTCAACATAAACTAAACTGTTATAATAGTCTCAATATTGGTGGCTCAGAAAATATGTTGATATGTACCTAAAATACTAATGTGAAAGATATGTAAGCCACTATGATCAAAATAAAAATAATTAATTAAAAAATAAATAAAACTAGTATGCAAAAGTCTGTCCATAAAAGGATCCAGAAATAAAAGGCAATTCTCAAGTCCTAGTGAATTATTTAAACTGTTATGCTATTGCACATGCAAAAATAAATAAATAAATAAAAACAATGAAACTACATCCTTTAGAAAACAGAAACTTCATAGAGAAATTCTGATCCTTACTAACCCCTACTTTTATTTCTGAGGCTAGCCTGCCAGGAATTTCTTTAAGATGCTAAAATAAACCTTCTCCTTTGTAACTCTGGACTCTTACTTAATAGTATCCGCCTAGCCAGGTGAATTGTTTCACTATTAATAGGTACTTTGCTTGTAAACATTCTTCCTATGCCTGTGACTGGCAATTTTCCTCCTATATACTTCTCCCCGATATTAAAGTTTAGAACATGCTGTTTCTCCACATATATTGTGTGCCTCTCTTTTTTTTCTTATATTTCTCCACCTTTGCATCCACTCTCGTTGAGAGAACTCAAAGAAGTTCTCTAAAGCTACTAGACCCCAAAACTACCCTGTGACAAGTATAGATGTGAAGAAGGCATTTCTGCATATTTGTATTGTATCTTTGAATTCCTAGGGTATATCCCTAGGAGTTGCATAGCTGGAGCCTATGAGAGCTCAATTTAGAGTTTTTGAGGTATTTCCATAATGTTATTCCAGAAAGCCTGGACTAGACAGCATTCCCAACAGCAGTTAATAAGAGTTCTATTCTCCCCACATCCCTGACCGGAACTTATTGTTCCTGTTCTTTGTGATGTGTGTCAATCTTGGACCTCCATCTAACATCATGCAGAAAGGTCAAATTCAAATGAATTAAAGACCTTGATATCAGACCCAGAACCATAAGTATATAGAATACATAGGTAAAACACTCCATGACATTAAGACTAAAGACATCTTCAAGGAGGAAACATCACTGTTCAAACAAGTAGAAACGGAGATAAACAAATAGGACTGTATTAAGCTGAGAAACTTCTACACCTCAAAGGAAATAGTGACTAGGAAACAAAGGTCACCCACAGAGAATGGGAAAAACTATTCACCTAATACCTATCAGATTAGGGGCTAATGTCAAAGATATGAAATGTACTGACAGAATTTAACTAGAAAAAAAATCTAACCCCATCCAAAAATGAGGGAAAAAATGAACAAACACTTCTTCAAACAAGAAGAAATACAAATGGCCAAAAGGCACATGAATAAATGCTCCACATCACTAATTATCAGGAAGATGCAAATCAAAACAACAATGAGGTACTATCTCACACCACAGAAACTTTAAATTGAGCTCCCATAGTCTCAGGCTATACCACTCCTAGGGATATATCCTAGGAACATAAAAATACAATACAAAAATCCCTTCCTTACACCTATATTCATTGCAATGCTAGTTACAATAGTCAGACTCTGGAAACAACCAAGATGCCCCTCAACAGATGAATGGCTAAAGAAACTGGTATGTATACACAATGGAATACTATGCAGCCATCAGGAGAGATGAAGTCATGAAATGTTCCTATACATGGATGGACATGGAAACTATTATGCTGAATTAAATAAGTCAGAGGAATAGAGAGAGATAGAAACAAAATAGTCACACTCATCTATTGGATTTAAGAAAGAAGACATTGTAATATACAGAGACAATACAGATGAGGGCTTGAAGGACTGACCACGATGTGAAGCTTACCACAATGAATGGTGAGTTGGAGAAATAACTACACTAACAACTATTATTACAATGGTAATGAATGAGAGAAGTAGAATGCCTCTCTCAAATACAGACAGTGGTGGAGAGGGAGATGAAGGCTATTGGTGGTGGAATGTTGCACTGGTTAAAGGGGGGTGTTCTTTATTATAACTGAATCCTAATTACAAATATTTTTGTAATCATGGTGCTTCAATAAAGATATTAAATAAATAAAAAGAAAAGAGACTTATTATGCTCATGAAGTGGGAGGATTAACATTATTATAATGCCAATACTTCCTATAGCATTTACATATTTAATGCAATCTCTATAAGAATTTTATGACATTATTTAAAGAAGTGGATTAAAGACTCTTGGAATTCATTTGAAACAATAAATTTTATGAATAACTAATGCAATACTTGGGAGAAAATAGATAATAGGCATCACTTTCCCCAGCATTTGAGTTTACTATAAAATAGAAGTCATTAAAACAGCCTGGTATTAGTATAAGGACAGACCCTCAAATTAATAAACTAGACTTGAGTATTCTGAGACTGACTCCCAAGTATATATGATAAATTAATCTTTTATAAAGGGGCAGTAAATACAAAGTGAATGGAGGGAGCATCTTCAACAAGAAGTGTTTAGTAAAACTAGTATTCATGCAAAAAAGTGAACTCAGACTTCTTTTTAATGCCATGCACAAAAGTCAAATCAAAATGAACTAAAGACCTTGATATCAGATATTAAATTACAAAGTACATAGAGGAAAGTGTAGACAGAACACTCCATGACATTGATGACATTGAAGCTAAATGCATCTTTAAGGAAGAAGCACCACTGCCCAAACTTTAAAGAAAACAGTGACTAGGATACAAAGACCAGACATGTAATGAGATAAACTATTCACCCAATACTCATCAGATAAGGGATTAAGATCTAAGATATCAAGGCACTGGTGGAATGAATAAGGAAAAAATATCTAACTCCATCCGAAAATAGGAACAAGAAATGAACAGACATTTCCTCAAAGAAGAAATACAGAGGGCCAAAAAGCACAAAAATAAATGCTCCACATCACTAATCATCAGAGTGATGCAAATCAAAACAACAATGAGATATCATCTCACACCACAGCGACTGACACATATCACAAAGACACAACAGCCAGTGCTGGTCTAGATGAGAAAAAGGGACACTCATTCACTACTGGTGAGAATGTCAACTAGTCCAGTCTTTCTGGAAAACAATATGGATATTCCTCATAAAACTGAAAATTGAGGGGCTGGAGAGATAGCATTAGAGATAAGGCATTTGCCTTGCATGCAGAAGGATGGTAGTTCAAATCCTCACATCCCATATGATCCCCTCAACCTGCCAGGAATGATTTCTGAGCATAGAGCCAGAAGTAAACCCTGAGCACTGCCAGGTGTGACCCAAAAACAAAACAAAACAAAACAAAAACTGGAAATTGAACTTCCATATGACCCAGCAATACCATTCCTAGGGATTTACCCTAGGAGCACAAAAAATATAATACAAAAAAACCCTCTGTACTCCTATGTTCTTAACCAGAATCTGGAAGCAATCCAAGTGCCCCAGAACAGAGAAGTGGCTTAAAAAACTGTGCTACATCTACACAATGGAATATAATGAATCCATTAGGTAAAATAAAGTTATGAAATTTGCTTATACATGAATCAATCCAGGGATTATTATCCTAAGTGAAATGAGTCAGAGGGAGAGGGAAAGACATTGAATAATCTCACTTATCTGTGGGCTAGGAAACTAAAAGACAGTATGGTAATAATATCCAGATCAATAAATATGAGTCAGCAGAACTAGTTCATGAAAGGAAGCTAGCCACAAAGTGTAGAGTGCAGTTACAATGGACATACATGGCACCCATTTATTAATAATAATACAAACCTCAGTGTCAAAAATTAAAGAAAGAGAGAAAGGAGCAGAAATGTCTGCCCCAAAGATAGGCATGGATATAGGGTAGGAGGGAAACAGGTGACAATGGTTGTAGGAATGGTAACCAGTGAAGGTTATTGTACATTCTATAACTGAATCCCAACAATGAAAAATTTTGTAACCATGGTGCTTAAATAAAACAATTTTATTTTTTAAATATCTATCCCTTTTAATCTACTTGAGCACTTCTAAAGGGTTTATTATTTCAATTTACAGCCTCCATTTCTCAAATCTTATTTCCACTTTTTAGGGAATTTCTAACTTAATAATTATGAACCCAGATATAGTACAGCAAGTAGGGTGTTTGCCTAGCACAAGGCTGACTTAAGTTCTATCATGGCATCCCATAAGGTCTCCTGGGTGCACCACTAGGAGTGATTTCTGAGTGCAAAGTCAGCAGTAACTCCTGATTAATGTGTACATATTCAAAATATCACATCCCAAAAGAGAAATCTTCATTGATGTAATTTTGTCATTACATTTATTTTTCATAGCAAGGATATTATATAGAATGTGTTCAACAAAAGGTGGGAATAATTTTGAAATAATTTAAAATTATTTTATGGAGGAATTCTATATCAGTAATAATTTTGGCTAGTATAATTACCCTTTCCTCTTTCACTTCAATCGACTTTTCTACTTTCTATTAAATAAATTTTAACTACAAAGGAAATCTATATGGGTGCCACCAGTGTTATGGTAAAACTGATTTACTGATTATTGTACAATTTCCACAATTACTTACAAAATACTATCAGTTAGAACCAAGATTGGAAGCAATAACCTAGCTCATTATTAAGTGATCAGTATAATACTTTAAGCTTAGTCAATGATTATTTTATTTACAAACAATTCTCTATAATGATCAAAACTGACTCCTACATGTTACTCTCTTCTAAGAAAAACATTACTACAAGAGAAGTACTTTTTTCTATTAAAAATTGACTATGAGGTAAAAAAATACAATGATATGAAATTTCATTTCTCTAAAGCAAGTAGTTTGGTATAAAAAAGTCTAAAAAATAAGATAGAAATACATTAAATAATTCTTGCTTTGCTGTTCATGAATTAGTTTAATGAACAAGTGAAAGATAAACATGTTGTAATGAAAGAAGATAAGTATTGAAGGGTTTTATTACACAATATTATTTACTTGTTCAAACTAGGCTTTATATGTGGTGTATTGACATTTCAAAGAACATGCATTTTTTCATGTATATTGTCTTAATTTGTTCAGGTTTCCTTTTAAAAATAATATATTGGATTACTAAAAAAATTGTATCATTGTTCTGGAAATTAGAAAAGTGCAAAATCAGTTTCATCGTAGTTGGCTTCTGATAAGGATCTTTTCTTAGTTTTCAGACATGCATAATATTACTTCTTGTATCTTCAAATGACAGAGATAATCATATTTTTAAAAATGACTATTTTTAAAGAGGCCAATCACAATTTTTAAAGAGACCAATTTTTTAAACTTTTTAATGAGACTAATTCCAATAATGTCATATAACATTATTACCTACCAACAGTTTCACTTCTAAATGCAACATTAAGTAGTATAGCTTCAACAGATGAATTTAATTTATAAACATAAATACTTAGTTCATGAAAATTATGGAACGTATATGAACACATGATATATTAGAATTCTTTGTGGGAGGGGGGGTTTGGGTCACACCAGCAGTGCTCAGGGGTTACTCCTGGCTCTATGCTTAGAAATCGTTCCTGGCAGGCTCGGGAGACCATATGGGATGCCAGGATTTGAACCAATGACCTCCTCATGAAAGGCAAACGCCTTACCTCCATGCTATCTCTCTGGCCCTGATATATTAGAAATCTTAAGAAACTAACCATAAAATTATATCAATGACATTTGGGCTCCATTGCATTTACATTAAAAGATTCTATGGTCTTAGTTTAAAACTATAAAAATAAATAAAAATAATTTATTTCTTAGGAGAGGAAGGAGGGAGATGGGGGACATTGGTGATGGGAATGCTATACTGGTGAAGGGGTGTGTTCTTTTTATTATTGAAACCCAACTACAATCATGTTTGTAATCATAGTGCTTAAATAAAGATATTATGTAAAAAGGAAATTCATTTTCATATTCTGTGTAAAGGAACTGAGACTTGAAACACACTCAAGAGCTTATGGGAGTTTCTAAAAATAAATTACCTAGAAATGAATAGGGAACATAAATTCATTATAAAATTTTTATCCTGAATTTAAGAATTTTGTGAAAAACCACCATTTAAGCAAACCTAACACATCTATAAAACTTGCCTAAAATTAAAGTGCACCCATGGAACATTCTCCAGGACATTTCACAAGTTGGAACACAATTCAAGTATCTAAAAGTCACAAAGAAACAGCAACAGCATCAAATAGCTTTTCAGAACATAATTTTATAAAAGTAGGAATTAATCAGAAAAAGTAAGTGGAGGCTGCTAGTGAAAGAAGGTGGTGGAAGGCAGAGTGGTGAATTTGAACACATCCAATGTTCTGACATTGTGACACTGCTAAAGATCTCGCTCCACAAAGGGAATACCTGGTACCTAGTTGATAATCTCTGGTCCAGTGGAAAAATATTTTGGCTTTGTCAGGTAGGAAAAATGCACATGAGAGATCAAAATATTTATCCTGAGCCAATAGATAACTCTGGACTTCTCAAAGACTGCTATGCCTAGTCATTCAAAGAACCTCTTATTGATGAACTGGATTACATATTACCAACTAAGGACTGGAATAAGTTTGTCATCTAGTACACATTGATGGAAGTTCAAGAACCAATAGCACAAAAGGAGATTGAACAGGGTTATGTTTGTAAAGCACTGCAAAGTAGAAGTATATCTCACAGAACTGAAGCTTTGTGAATATGTCAACATGAATAATGTTGTAACTAGAAGATTTAGCAAAACTGACACCAATAGATGCAATTGAAAAGGAAATAAAAATTCTTCAATATTCCAGATGAAAAGAAGACTAGACTGTGGAACAAATATAAGAGTAATACATTTGAGCCACTGAATAAACCAGACAGCACTATTCAGGATGCTGGTTTAGACCAAGGACATGTGTTAATGATAGAACAGAAAAAACAAAAATGCAACTTGGCCAAGGGGTCCTTGTACTCCCAAGTCCCCAGATGCATCCAATTTTTCAACTTTATCAAGATCTCCTTCATCTCTATCAAATAATTATAATAAAATCAACAACAAAAATGTTAAAATTCAAATTATTGTCATCCATCATATACTGCTTATATGAAGTATGATTGTTCAGAACCTAAAAAAATAATGAACAGTCAACACGGTGGCCTAAGTAACTTGGGAAATATTTGTTTCATGAACTCAGCTATTCAGTATTTGAGCAATAGTACATCTTCTTTTATTAAATATTTCCTCAGTCAGTGATAAGTATCAAGAAGAACTGAGTTTTGACAGTCCCTTAGAAATGAGAGGTGAAATAGCTAAATCTTATGATGAATTAAGCAAATGTACTCTTGAAAATTTAGCTACATCACACCAAGAGTTTTTAAGACACAGTAGGACATTTTGCACTGTAATTCTCTGGATACCAATAGCAGGTGTGGAAAAGGAAGGAAGGAAGGAAGGAAGGAGGAAGGAAGGAAGGAAGGAAAGAAGGAAGGAAGGAAGGAAGGAAGGAAGGAAGGAAGGA
>PVKC010000202.1:0-81109 GCA_004027635.1 Crocidura indochinensis | reverse complement strand
GCTACCCCAGCTTTTTTGAAGGTATTGTTTGCTTCTATGACCTTCCTACAGCCCTTGATCCTGAATCTATGTTTACTCTGTCTATTCAAATGGGTTTCCTGCAGGCAGCAGAAGGTTGGTTTCAACTTTTTGACCCACTTTGCCACTCTGTGTCTTTTATTTTGTGAATTAAGTCCATTAACATTGAGGGAGATGATTGTTATAGGGTTTGATGTCATCATTGTAGATAACTTTCCTGTTTTTGTTGGTCTCTCTTGTCTTAGAGTAGACCTGTCAGTTTTTCGTTTAAGCCTGGTGTATCTTCTGTAAAGTTTTTAAGCTGTTGTTTATCCATGAAGCTATGTATATTTCCTTCAAACCTGAACGTCAGTCGGGTTGGGTGCAATATTCTCGGTGAGACATTCATTTCTTTCAGTCTTCTCACAATATCCCACCACTGTCTTCTGGCCTTGAGAGTTTCTTGTGACATGTCTGCTGTAAGTCTCAAGTATGCTCCTTTGAATATAATTTCCCTTTTTTATCTTGCTGCATTCAGTATTCTATCTCTGTAGGATTTTTCATTGTAATGATGATGTGTCTGGAGGTGTTTTTCTTTGGGTCTCTTTTGGCTGGTACTCTTCGGATATGCAGGATTTGATTGCATGTAGTCATTAACTCTGGTATTGTCTCTTTGATGATGTCTTTGACAGTTGATTCTTCGTGGTGATCTTCTACTTGGGTCTCTGGGACTCCAATGATTCTTATGTTGTTTTTTTGGGTTCATCAAAGACTTCAATTTTCATCTGTTCACATTCCTTGAGTACTTTTTCCATTGCCCGATCGTTTGTCATAAGTTTCTTTTCCCATTTCTTCTGCTCTGTTGAGTTTTTGTGCATCACATCTTCCAGTACTCCGATTCTCTCTTCAGCTGCTGATACCCTGGTGTCGAGGGCATCCACTGAGGTTTTCAGTAGAGCTACTGTGTTTTTCAGGCCTCTTATTTCAGTTTGGAGTTTTTTGAGTTCTGTCTTTGTGTTCTGTTCTGATCGATCTATGCTTTCTTGGAGTTTTTTGAGTTCTGTCTTTGTGTTCTGTTCTGATTGATCTATGCTTTCTTGGAGTTTTACAAACATATTCCATATTTCTATTTTAAGTTCCTTATCTGAGAGGTTAAACAGAGGGTTGTGATTTTTAAGGTCATCCAAACCATCATCCTCATTCTCGGTGCATAGTGTTTGCCTATGAGCTTTCCGCATTGTCACGCCAGTAGTGTGGTTTTTCCTGTGTGTTGTGATGGGGTTTATTGGTTAGAAAGAGTGCGCGGCCATGAAGTGAAGTGGAGCGGCCGTGCTCTTCTGGGGCTCCAAGAATTCAGAAAAGACAGCAGCACAGAAAGAGAGTCCCCCTCAGTCCACAGTTCCCCCAGTAGAGCGCAGTAGAGTGGAGTCTCCTGTAGGAGGAGCAACCAGCTCTCCAATTGGGAATCTTCTCAGCCAGCTGGTTCTTACTCACTCATTAGTCAGCTGGCAGCCCCAGCTTGCAGCGACCTCTGGATTCACTTCCCAGGGCTCTGGTCTTTGGGGAGAGCTCCAAGAATTCAGAAAAGACAGCAGCACAGAAAGAGAGTCCCCTCAGTCCACAATTTCCCCAGTATTTTTTTAATTAATTTTTTATTTTTAATTATGAGAACAAAGATGCAAAGAAAGAGGACAAGGTAAAGTTACAGTGGAGGGTTAATCACCCATAAACAGAATTCTAAGTGGTCTCATTGCTGATATCTTTACTTTGAACTTTCAGCCAAAGAACATTAAGAAAAATATAACAGAACCCATGTACTTTGTTCCTCAAGTCCCCAGATTGTAGTACATACTATTTCTTAGCAGCACACAAAATAATCTAAAGACATAAGACTTATGTAACTCCTTAAACATTAAAGGCAATGTACTTTTTACATTTCCATTCACATGCATATTAGTTTAAGTTAACCTCAAAATTTCAGTGGGTTGTTTTTCTTAAGGATTAGAGTCAAAGGAGTATAGTAAAAATGGTGTTAGAGTGCAATTAATGTTTGCATAGGTCCACCAAAATATGAGGGATGTGGAAAGAAAAGCCTTGGTAGACTCCAGGCAAACTAGTTTGTCCAATCTAGGTCATTATCTGTTGCCAATACACTTCTTTTTTTTCACATTGTCTCTGTTGTTGGTATCATGTTTCTGTATTAAAGATTCTGGAATCTGCATATTCTATATTGCAGTCAGGATGGTGCAGAGCGTCCTCTCATTTCACCTCACACTTAAGGGGTAATAGAGAGAACCCTGTCCTGTAGAGCAGGTTGTTTTTGTCAAGTTTTCTTAGTGTTAACAGAAGTCTCTTTTGGGCAGGTCAATGTCAGAGCCTTGGTAGGGTCTTCCCTGGTAGAGGATTCCTTCCGGATGTTGCTATAAAAAACCTTGGATGTTTTGCAGATAGCTTGCCTGGTTCAGGTGTTAATGGAGGATGCCCATTCTTCTGAAGCCTGTGCCAGGTCATATATCTATGTTCAGGGTGTAAGTTCCAATTGCCCTACGAGATTTGTGTTCCAACCTCTATTAGATAAGAACTTATTTGTATGTATAGTATTTTCCCATTTTAATGTGCCTATGCAAACCAGTAACAATGCCACGTGGCATTATCAGTCCACATGGAGGCCATAGAACAAATCCAACAATCCCCATGGCATGGTTCAATGATAAGCATTAAACTGAGGGACTCTTCCACCAAAATTCCAAGATAAAAAAGTGGGTAGAATCATCACGGTAAAAGAATATTTAGAAAGAGTTATAGCTGTTAAAGAAAATACACATAAAATATTCAAAAGACATATGTGTCCAATTTATGTCTTTTGAAATAGTTGTTAAATCCAATGCATGACTTTGCTCTGTGATTAGAACTGTGTAGTACTGAAGTTAAGAAGGGTAAATGTGGGGTACTGATGGTTGGGGGTGAGAGAGTTAAGGAGTAATAATGGGCTTTGTAGGGGAGTGCAAAGGGCAGAATCTGTTAAGGCAGGAGGTCAATGTATGGGTGTGATAAAGAGCAGAATACAAAATGGGCATTATGCATACATAAAAACATATCTTAAGGATATGGAGTACTATTTATATATATGTGCTAGCACCCCTGCGCAGTTTGGAACATGTAGACTGGTATGAAATTACCAGTGACTGCCTGAGTACAGCTGAGCAACTACCTGCCACTCCCTGTTAAGCTCCTACAAGTGTAAAAAGGCCGGGTTAAAAAGGCATCTTGCACATCGGAGGTCTGCTGGACGAGACTCCTGGCTCCCAGGAAGGAAGGAGAACCTTCCCGAGTTGGAAGGCCGGGAGTTCAAAGCCCACCCCCTAACCCTCCCTCTGGATCCAGCTTGGAAGTGGGGAAAACATAGGGTACCCCATAAGCTCCTCCCAGAAACCCACCTGGCTGGCTTGCCCAGGCATGCTGCCCAGGGGAAGCCCTGGAGCTCCGGAAGAAAGAGGAAGAGGGGTGCTGGAGTGACCCAAGTCCCACACTCCAAAGCTAGGCCAGTTAAAAAGACCTCTGAAACTGCAGCTTTCTGCAGGGACTCAGAGGGGCACAGAGACCATCTTGGGTCATGCGGTTTCCAACTGCCTGAGACCCGATCTCATCAGTGTTCCTGCCCCTGCCTGAGACTGGATTTCATCAGCATTCCTGCAGGCAAACTGACCCACCCAGAAAGGACAGAGCCAGAGGAGTGTGGCCTCGTAGAAAAACCCACAATAAAAGTGTGACAATGGGGAAACAACGCAGGCCAGCATCAGACATAGAGAATGAAGATGACAATTCTGATGACCAGATAATGACCAACGAACTAATCAATCTCTCAGAAAAGGACTTTAGAAAAGCAATATGGAAGATGCTCAAATAACTCAAAGAAACCATGGATTGAGTTGAACAGAACACTAATAAGAACCAAGAAAATATGAAGACAGAAATCACAAAACTCCAAACTGAAATAACATTTCAACTAGCAGGCCTGAAAAACTCTGTAAATGAATTGAATGACAAAATGGATAAGCTCAATACTAGGATAGAAGAAGCTGAGGTTAGAATTGGTGCTGTGGAAGATGAGATAAATAACAACTCCATATAGCAGGAGAGATTGGAAAAAAAAACTTAAAACATATGAACAGACAATGGAAAATATAGCCAAAGAATGGGAACAGATGAAAATAGAAATCTATGATAAGATCAACAGAAACAACTTAAGAATCATTGGAGTCCCAGAGACCCAGGAAGAAAATTTCCAAGAAGAATCAATGGTCAAGAATATCATTAAAGAGAAACTTCCAGAGCTAAAGAATGTATGTGATCAAATCCTGCATGCCCGAAGAGTACCAACCAAAAGAAACACCAGAAAAAATACACCAAGACATATCCTAGTCACAATGTTGAATCCCACAGATAGAGACATAATTCTGCAAACAACAAGATCAGAAAAGGAAATTACATTTAAGGGAGCATCCTTGAGATTTACAGCAGACTGTCACCAGAAACACACAAGGCCAGAAAACAGTGGTGGGATATTGTGACAAGACTGAATGAAATGAATGCTTCACCTAAATTCTGTACCCAGCAAAGCTCACTTTCTGGTTTGAGGGAAAAATACATTATTACACAGACAAAAAACAGTTCAGAAACTTTATAGATTCAAAACCACACTTAAGAGAAAAACTGAAAGACCTAATTTAAGACAAGACTAACCAAAAGACACACCAAACTTCAAAATAAAGATGCCAGCAATACCCAGGACAATTTTTTCTCTCAATGTCAATGGACTTAATGCACCAGTTAAGAGACACAGAGTGGCTAAATGGATCAAAACACTCAATCCAACTTTCTGCTGTCTACAAGAAACGCACCTGAATAGTCAGAATAAACATTGACTCAAAATAAAAGGCTGGAGGAAAGTTATCCAAGCAAACAACACTCATAAAAAAGCTGGAGTGGCCATACTAATATCAGATAATGCTAACTTTATACTCAGAAAGGTTGTAATGGACAAAGATGAACATTATATATTAATCAAGGGGTATGGAGAGCAGGAAGAAATCACTCTTCTAAACATAATACGCACCGAATGAGGGTCCAGCAAAATATTTAATACAATTGTTGATAAAGCTGAAAAAATAACATCAATAATAACACAATAATTGTTGGAGACTTCAACACAGCTTTGTCAACACTGGATAGGTCAGCAAGACTGAAACCCAACATAATATACTGGACCTGAAGAGAGAAATGGAAGAAAGAGGCCTAGGGATATATATAGGACACTCCATCGCAGAAACCTGGATATACATTCTTCTCCAATGTACATGGGACATTCTCCAGGATATACTACATGCTGGCACATAAAGCATATCTTCAAAATATCAAGAGGATAGAAATTTTGCAGGCTACTTTTACTGACCACAAGACTCTGAAATTATTTATGAATTCCAAAGGAACACAGAAGAAAAACTTTAACACCTGGAAGTTAAACAACCTCATACTGAAAACAAGTGGGTCCGAGATGAAATCAAAGAGGAAATTAAAAGGTTCCTGGAAACAAACGATAATGAAGACACAAACATTCAGAACTTATGGGACACAGCAAAAGCAGTACTGAGAGGAAAATTTATAGCTTTGCAAGCACACATCAGGAAGGAAGAAGGGGCTTACCTGAGTAACTTAATGACGCAGCTCATAGAAGTAGAAAGTACTCAACAAAAGGACCCAAAAATAGGGAGGCAGAAGGAACTAACAAAGCTGAGAGCAGAAATCAATGAAGTGGAAACCCAAAAAACAATCCGAAAGATCAACGAAAGCAGAAATTGGTTCTTTGAAAAAATAAACAAGATCGATAGACCACTGGCAAAACTAACAAAGAAAGAGAGAGATAAACTTGATAACTCATATCAGAATGAAAAAGGAGAGATCACTACTGATATGGCAGAGATTCAAAGGGTATTCAGAAACTACTTTGAAAAGCTTTACGCCACTAAAAATGAGAACCTAGAAGAAATGGATAAATTCTTGGACTCTTATAATCTTCAACAGTTGAAGGAAGAGTATATAGCATATCTAAACACCCCCATCACTATTGATGAAATTAAAACGGTAATCAAACGTCTGCCCAAAAACAAAAGCCCAGGCCCAGATGGATTCACTAATGAATTCTTTCAAACTTTCCAAGAGGAACTACTACCAAATCCTGGCAAAACTCTTTCATGGATTCAAAAAAACAGAAACACTTCCAAATACCTTTTATGAAGCCAACATCACCTTGATACCTAAACCAGACAGAGGTGCAATAAAAAAGAAAATTACAGACCAATATCGCTGATGAATGCAGATGCAAAGATCCTCAACAAAATCCTGGCAAATAGGATTCAATGCCTCATTAAGAAGATCATCCACTACGATCAAGTAGGTTTCATCCCAGGAGTGCAAGGCTGGTTTAACATCCGTAAATCTAATACACAACATCAACAACAAGAAAAATAAAAACCACATGATCATATCAATAGATGCAGAGAAAGCATTTGATAAGGTTCAACACCCATTCTTGATCAAAACTCTCAGCAAGATGGGAATGGAAGGAACCTTTCTCATAATAGTTAAGGCCATCTACCACAAGCCAGTGGCAAACATTATCCTCAATGGAGAAAAACTAAATGCCTTCCCTCTAAATTCTGGCACAAGACAAGGCTGTCCTCTCTCACCACTCCTATTCAACATAGCACTGGAAGTACTCGCTATAGCGATTAGGCAAGAAAAAGATATCAAGGGAATCCAGATAGAAGAGGAAGAAGTCAAGCTCTCACTTTTTGCAGATGACATGATACTTTATTTAGAAAACCCTAAAGACTCTACCAAAAAGCTTCTAGAAACAATAGACTCATATATCAAGGTGGCAGGCTACAAAATTAACACACAGAAATCAATAACCTTTCTATGCACCAATAGTAATAAGGAAGAAATGGACATTAAGAAAACTACCCCATTCACAATAGTGCCACACAAACTCAAATATCTTGGAATCAACTTGACTAAAAATGTGAAGCACCTATACAAAGAAAACTATAAAACTCTGCTCCAGGAAATAAGAGAGGATACGCGGAAATGGAAACACATACCCTGCTCATAGATGGGCAGGATTAACATCATCAAAATGGCAATAATACCTAAGGCATTATACAGATTTAATGCGATACCTCTAAAGATCCCTATGACATTCTTCAAAGAAGTGGATCAGGCACTTTTGAAATTTATTTGGAACAATAAACACCCTAGAATAGCGAAAGCAATCATTGGGAAAAAGAACATGGGAGGAATTACTTTCCCCAACCTTAAAATTTACTACAAAGCAATAGTTATCAAAACAGCATGGTATTAGAATAAGGACAGGCCCTCAGATCAGTGGAATAGGCTTGAAAACTCAAAAAGTGTTCCCCAGACATACAGTCACCTAATTTTTGATAAAGGAGCAAGAAATCCTAAATGGAGCAAAGAAAGCCTCTTCAACAAGTGGTGTTGGCACAACTGGCTAGCCACTTGCAAAAAATTGAACTTAGACCCCCTAGCTAACATCAAGTAGGAAGATAAAATCCAAATGGATGAAAGACCTTGATATCAGACCCAAAACCATAAGATATATAGAACGACACGTAGGCAAAACACTCCAGGTCATTGAGACTACAGGCATATTCAAGGAGGAAAATGCACTCTCCAAGCAGGTGAAAGCAGAAATTAACAGATGGGAATATATTAAGCTGAGAAGCTTCTGCACCTCAAAGGAAATAGCGCCCAGGATACAAGAGCCACCCACTGAGTGGGAGAAACTATTCACCCAATACCCATCAGATAAGGGGCTAATCTCCAAAATATACAAGGCACTGACAGAACTTTACAAGAAAAAAAAATCTAATCCCATCAAAAAATATGGAGAAGAAATGGACAGAAACTTTGACAAAGAAGAAATTACGAATGGCAAAAAGACACATGAATAAATGCTCCACATCCCTAGTCATCAGGGAGATGCAAATCAAAACAACTATGAGGTACCACCTCACACTACAGAGAATGGCACACATCACAAAGAATGAGAACAGCAGTGTTGGCGGGGATGTGGAGAGAAAGGAACTCTTATCCACTGCTTGTGGGAATGCCGTGTAGTTCAACCTTTATGGAAAGCGATGTGGAGATTCCTCCAGAAACTGGCAATCAACTCTCATACGATCCAGCTATACCAGTCCTAGGAATATACCCTATGAACACAAAAATACAATACAAAAATCCCTTCCTTACACCCATAATCATTGCAGCACTATTTACCATAGCAAGACTCTGGAAACAACCAAGATGCCCTTCAACAGATGAATGGCTAAAGAAACTGTGGTACATATACACAATGGAATACTATGCAGATGTCAGGAGAGATGAATTCATGAAATTTTCCTATACATGCATGTACATGGAATCTATTATGCTGAGTGAAATAAGTCAGAGAGAGAGAAAAAATGCAGAATGGTATCACTCATCTATGAGGTTTAAGAAAAATGAAAGACATTCTTGCATTAATAATTTTTAGATATAAAAGAGAAAAGAGCTGGAAGTTCCAGCTCACCTCATGAAGCTCACCACTACAAGTGAAGTTAGAGAAATAACTACATTTTGAACTGTCCTAATAATGAGAATGTATGAGGGAAATGGAGAGCCTGTCTATAGTACAGGTGGGGGTTGGTTGGGGAGGAGACAGATTTGGGACAATGGTGATAGGAACGCTGCACTGGTAATGGATGGTGTTCTTTACATGACTGAAACCCAAATACAATCATGTATGTAATAATCAAGGTGTTTAAATAAAATTAAAAAAAGAAAACACTGCCTTAGTGTTTTATAAAAAAAAAGAAAGGAGTTCTGTAGCAATAAAAATTTTATTACTATAAACAAAGACCTCTGGGAAGAGAAAGTTATATAAAAAAAAAAAACTGACACAAAGGAGGTCTGCCAAAATCCATGCTGGCTTAGGACTCAACTAAATATACATCAGAAACATTTTGAGCAGTGTCTTGTTTAGTTTGTAATGAAATTAGAGTATAACTTTTCTTCATTCGCAAATTCAAAAATAGTTGACATAAATCCTTTGTATATCATCTATGTGTAGGTACATGTGGGGTGTGTGAAATTAAGTGGAGTAGTGGAAAATGCAATTACAGGGCCCTATGATAAGTTCTTTTTTTTAAATTTTTTTGTTGTTTTTTTTGGGGTCACACCCAGCAGAGCTCAGGGGTTACTCCTGGCTCCATGCTCAGAAATTGCTCCTGGCAGTCACGGGGGACCATATGGGGCACCGGGATTCGAACCGATGACCTTTTGCATGAAAGGCAAACGCCTTACCTTCATGCTATCTCCCGGGCCCCTCTATGATAAGTTGTATGCTCTGCTACAATTTACAGATACTGTTGAACTTAGCAACAGAAATCTGTTTCTTGGTGTTCTGTTCTTCAGGTGAAATAGCACCATTTCTTTTAGTCTTTTTTTCAAAATCACATCAGCATAATCTCCTCAAACAGACCCCATGGGCAACTTCAGTGTAGATGATATTTAACCACATCATTGGCAATGCTCAGCCTCAGAGACAAGGAGCCAACCACAACTTCATGAGTTCTAACCAAGCTGAAGTATTTTGCCAAAAGAAATTCCTAAGACTGATTGAATGCTCACATCTCAAGGCAGTTCTTTAAGATATTTTTGCCACTGAAGAGTATGTTGCAGACAAATCAGCAAAATACAGAATAGATTATCCTGTTGGTGGTTTGGATAAAAATGTCAAATTCTTTACTGTGTTGATAAAAGTGGGGGCTTTTTCCATCTGAATTCTCTGGATCCTGCCATTATGGATACCTGGAAACTTTGGAATATTATACATAGTCAATAGTGTTTTATAAGTTGAAGAGCATCTACTATGGGGAAGCATCCTACATTTTCCAGTTACTCAGCAAAGTGTAATTCCTGGCCTTTTCATATATAGTAAAATACACAAGAAAGTAACTACTCTCTTTTATATAATTAGGGCAACTATGGATGAGTAAGTGATGCCAAGGCCAAGACATCAGCTAGTACTTTCTTTCCAAGAATGGGGGAGACCAAATACCAATGATGGTACCTGTGAGGGTTAAATTCACAAACATATGAATCACATCAAGCATCCTATCAGACCACAAAGCCACAGAGATTGAGATTGAGATTGTAAAAAGAAGATATATAGAAACTCTAACAACTGGAGACTAAACAGCATGATACTCAATAAAAGTGGAATCAAAGAGTAAATAAGAAAAAGAAATAAAAAGATTCCCTGAGATTAATGATAACAAAGAAACAAATTACCAAAATCTATGGGACAAAGCAAAAGCAGTAATTAGAGGGAAACTCATAGTGATTCAGGCATACATAAGTAAGAAGAAAAAGATTAAAATCAACAGCATAAAGTCAGACCTTAAATATTTGGAAAACTAACAACAACGGAACAAAAAAAACACAAGCAGAAGAAAATAAATAAAAAACACAGAAATTAATGTTATAGAAACAAAGAAAGCAATCCATTTTTGAATACTAATCTTGTCATCAAGCAAATTACCTGCTGTTTAAATGAAAGAAAACAAAATTTGTAAAATTAAGTACATTCACTCAGGCAGGTTTGATTTCTTTATTGTAGTAATTCTGAAATTTGTAGGGAAGGAGGAAAGAATCTATTTGGGAATCTAATGAAATGTAAGATCTTCATCCCAGAAAAACACAGACACACACATACTTTGTGTATAATAAAGGGAACGCTTGATCTGCCAAAAAACAATAATTACAAGGCAATAAAGAATAATTGTTTTGTGAAAACAGACTTGGAAAATATGTCTTTCAAGTAAGCCAAGACCTGAAGAGTTAGCAAACCATTACTTGAAATCTCCAAATGCAGAAAATTCTGCCATCCTTTGTTGTCAACGCCATGCCTGCTGCCACTATCACCCAGAATTATTGTTTTTCCAATATCCCTGCTTTATTGCTCTTCTACAATTCACTTCAGGGACACCTATCTGACCAAACTTCAGTAACACACCAATTTAACAGAATGGGCAGCTAACAACAAAAAGTTACTAAACCTTCTGCTATTGTGTTAATGACTTCATTGGAGGTATGATAATAGTTTTCACAAATGTGCTTGCTACTATACTTTTTTTTCTTTTTAATTTTAAAACTTTTTCTCTTCCTTTGTTTCCTTTCTTCCACTAACTTTACTTTCATTTATCACTGCTTTCATTTACTTTCATTTACATAAACTATGTAATGCATTTTCTTTATACAGTAAAAACCCACTTACCTAATAAATTAATAGTCAGAATCTTAGTACAAATCTGTCAGTATACTTCCTCTAATTGGAAATTGAGGGGCATAAGAAGTAGAAGGACTAAATGAGTTTAGTTTGAAAAAGAATATCCCAAGGTTTCCAGTAGAAAAACATCTCTTTCCTAGAACTCTAAAAGGCAGAATTCTACTACAGATTCTATATCCTGCAGTAAGTACTAAGAAAGACATCAGAGACCAAAGCACCATATTTGGCCTCTTATAGCTTTTGATGTGAGAGAATAGAAGGACAGGTGGCCAGGTACTTTTCAAAAGGATTCTCAATCCCGAACCCCTGCTCCGACAAAGTGCAATCAATGACAGAGGTAAGAATGAAGAGGGTATTATTATTAAAGTGACCTGCTTACCAAGGAACACTTTGAAGAAGTAAGTTCCTTTAAACTTGGATCCAGGAGACCAGGGGTGTAGGTGAATCTAGGTAAAAGCCTAAACAAAATTGTTTTCCCATAGCTTCCTTTTCCCCTAACTGGGGGTTGGTTTGAATAAGGAAAGCCTGTATTGCTTTAATAAGCTGAGAGAGAGAGAGAGAGAGAGAGAGAGAGAGAGAGAGAGAGAGAGAGAGAAAGCATATGGCATAGGCAGCACAGGGCAGTGAGAGCACATGGCAGATACAAAAAGCACATGGCAAAGAAAGACTATGAGGAATAAAGTGAGCTGACTCCAATGAATATCTTTTGTGACTGCTTTGTGTATTATTTCTCCACTGCTACCCGGCTTTATCAGAACTGTACACCAAAAGAGTTAGAAACACAGTGCCTGGGGTAGCCTCACCTATCCATGGAATTATATTTTTATTTTACACAGGGGGTCTTGATAAATAGCATAAGGAGGAGACACATCCTAAAGAGCAGGGACAGTGGAGGCAAAGATACTGAAAGACCAGATAACAGGCAGTCTGGGGTAAGAGTCAGTGATAGGGCAGAATGAGCAGATGGATTATATCTATACCTGAAAATATAGTTTTATTTGGACCATGGGGGGCCTGGTGCATTAGATTTCCAGAAATATTAATCTTGCTTTACACAAACTTGAAAAGATAAATATTGAGATCTACACAAAGATATTCATGTTGACTACAGATCTTTAAGATGAAACTGATAGGCAATTATTGTTGAAATTTAAAATTTGTCAAGAGCTAAAAATCTGAGACTTCAATTCAGCTTGAAGAATTTATGCTATCTAGATAGGCCCAACCATAGTTCACTGCTTTTCAACACAAACTAATAGAAGCTTTTGGTGAGTTAATGGTTTTCAAAGTATTTGAGTCTACTGAGAACTGAACTGTGTGAGACACTAAGGAATAATGATGAAAAAGTGAATGTGAAAACAAATCCAAAATAGTGTTCTGTGATATTCCAGACCACTAGATTTAGCCAACTGTGAAAGTAATAATGTATCTTGTACCCTAATGCTTCCTTTTGGATCACTATTTTGCTTGCCCTTGTATGTATGGAAAAACAAGTGCTAACATATTTTTGCATTTTTCCAAATATTTGACTCTTCATTGCACAAGTTATAAAAGACCTCTAAACTTGGTAGTCAACTTCCTTAGTCAAAAGAATAAAGGTTGTTAGAATCAATTTTTTAACTCCCCATACCTCTAACTAAATAGATTTTTTTTCAAAGAGCTGTAGAAAGACAATTGTTGGTCTTTAAACTGAAATGCATGGAAGAATGTCAGGAATAATAGCATTTAAGAGGTGAAAGATTACTATATATTTAAGTATTTGAGCTCATCCATCTTTTAGGACAGAAGTCTTTAATCAGGACCAATGATTATAGGGATAATGTAAGATAAAAATCATATGCATTCTAGCATCTAAAAAAATCTCTGCCTATTTCACTAATGGTAGTCTAGATTATTAGCACTAAGATCCTTCTCCCAGTCTAATGGGCCCTTACTCATTCTTCACTTGGCAGGCCTTGGGCACTAGGCTTACCTTTGTAATTTCACCTTCCACTTGGAATCTGTTTCTCCAGACTTTAGCTTCATTTGACCTTAATAGTGACTGTTACAAGAGATTAAGTGCTGTGTGTTTTTAAGATAAGCAGTTTGGTTGTCTGAATTCAGAAGTTAAAGCAAAATGGGTTGCTGTTGTGATATTTCAGTTTGTTTTTCTTTAATTGCTCTTTGGTGGGCAAATATTTAGTGGGCTAATGTTTTGATACTTTATGTTTTAGTGGAGCTGTCTACAAAAATGTCTTTCCTTTCTTGTGCTTTAGTTAATGATCATTTCTTGAAAGCTCATTATGTAGAGCCTCTGTGCTAATACATATAAGTGAAAAGGCACGATGGGTACTCTTCCTCAAAGAATGTTCACTGGTGCCTTGCTTTTCATTGGTGTTTACAAAGAATCTCCACCATGATCTGACCCAGGTGCTACAACTGCAACAGCTCAACCTCGGTGTTTCTGAACTATTTGTATTCCAGAAAGCATATGAAAAACAAGCTTCACAATATGTTAGGTGATGATGAGAACTGTAACAAAGAATAATATGAGGGTTATGAAATATTTAAATAAGAATCATATCTTATCTCCTTTGTGTGAAATAAGTGAATCTATTTTAAAGATAGGAGTAGTAAGATCCAAAGATCCCAATGCTTTCTCAGGGGGCCACAAATAATCATCCCCAAGGCAGAACTGGGCTAGGTAAAATGAGATTAGTGCAGCTGGTTCCTGTTCAGACTGTACCTATAGCAGTTAACACTGTCTCTTTCTATCTGGGGTTCTACCAAGATAGAAAAATTATTTCCACTTTAAAAACCATCACCTTCAGTGATTTTCTCAGCTTGTTTGATTGTTTGTTTTTCACTGTAAAGTCCTCTTAAAAGTGCCACTTCTGCTTTGAATTTCAGTTCCTTCCCTCTCTCTTCAAAGGGAAACCAGCAACATGAATTAAGCACCAAAGAACCACAATTGATTAATTGGGTCTGACCTTCTAGCCATTCAATCAGTATCTGAGTCAAGATTTGCCTCTCCCTGGCCCTAATTATTTTTCTTTCTCACATTTCTTCATTTCCCAGAATGCCCATTTTAGCATATGTATATAAAGTCACTGTTATTGCTGGGATCCTTTGCCCATCTTTGATTTTAGGTAAAGGTCACATGAAATTACACTTGAAGTCCTGTATGAACAAGCTTCTTGGACTAATGCCCCCAGGGAAGAATATGATGTGGGCTGTATTGGAATATTTGGGTGTATGTTAGACATCCTGGCTTGACAGTGGGTGAACTAGAGTGAGGTATTTACTACCAGCTGGAACAGCTGTTGGCAGCCTTTCTGAGCATTGGGACATCCCTAACTCCACAGAACCAAAGATAGATGGAAACAATGCTACAAAGCTTGAACTATTCTGTAACCAGCTGATATTCTGGTTTCCTTAGAACACTTGCCAGATTAACTATTTTTGGTTTTCCTAAAAAAAAATAAATAAATAAAAATAAAGCTGCACCCGCCCATAGTAGAGACCTGGGCTTACCTGAGTATCATTGGCTGAGGTTTGGCTCTCTAGTTTGGTAATGCAGTGCTGTGCAGATCCCAGGATGCTGGGGTTTACCTGAGCAACTCTGGGGCTACATAATGCCAGAGATCTAACAGGGTCTCTACCAGGCAAGTCTTACACTTTGCTATATGAACTATCTTTCTGGTTCTGAAATGTTTTCATTGACATTTGTACTTTAGACTAGTTTCTTAACTTTTTCTCAAATGTGGCCCCCTTCTGACCTCATAATTGTTGGACCCTCTGGTCTCATATTATAGCCTCCATTTAAGCAATTTTTGTCTCTGATATCTTGGAATATCTGTGGGTTTCAAAACAGAAATATCTTTGGGGTGACAAAGAAAATATATAATTTATGAGACACTCCAAAGCACCTCCAGAGCTATGTGAGCAATTGTTTTAGTTTTGCAATGCCAGAAATTGAACCCAGGATGTTATATAGGCATAGGTAAGTGTTGTGTTGAGCTGAACCCCAACTTTCACATAATTTGAGGTGAGTACACTTTAGGGGTTCTCCTTGATTTAAAACACTTTTTTCTACAGCACAGCTTCCATTGTCCTATCAACACATCTCATTTGATCCTTACTTAGATTATTAATAGCTGAGAGCAAATAAACAATGACTGAGTCTACACAAAGGTGTTGGGAGAAAAAGCAGTTTGCTCAAACAGGTTTCATGCTTATTGGGGTAGGAGCGGGGGAGAGGGGGTGCGCAGGAGGTAGACTCAGGGCTCTGTGCTTCCAGGATGAAGTGTTTCCATCCTTTTGCTATCCCACCCTTTCTTATCCAAAAGGCCTTGGCCACCCACCCACTGCTGGCTCCTCCCCTCCAAACCTGGCTCAGACCTTAGAAAGCTGTCTGGATGCTCTGCGATCAGCTGTAAATATTGGAGAAGGGCTCTCTTATCTTAGAGTCACTTCTCACTCACACAGTTGCCAGCAGCCTAAACATCCATCAACTTGCAGATTGCAAATCAGTGCCAAGCTGGACAGCAAATCCCTAAGCCTCAGCTGGAGCCCAAATAGGCATCAACCCCCCTGCCCAGAGAGAACTTTGGGACTGAGCCCAGCCAAGAATGACCCTATTTAAAATGACGCACCAGGCACAGGCACACAGTCCTGCACATTTTCTCTGATGGAGAAAGACTACAAGGAGACAGTTGGAGATTGTAAAATCAGAAAGCCCCCCCCAATCCAAGCCTGACATTATTCTGGCTACAACAACTAAACATCTAGATGATCATGCAAAAGTGAATGCAGACATCCATCCTAAAATTGGGGAGTCACCTGAGGTTCCTGCTCAGAAAGGAGTTTCACATTTCTCAGAAACCACTTACCCAAAACAATTTGGAAATACTGCCTCCTATTTGGGGGATAAAGAAAGACAGATTATGAACTAACACAAAGCAAATATTTCAATATTTATTTATTAAATATCAATATTAATAATTTATTATTTCCTTGAATTATCTAATATACATATATAATGCATTCTGTAGGTTATTTCAGGACTGTGCACCCTCTCTCAATGTTTGATCCTCCTTTATTCCCACATGGATTATTCTTGGCACACATAGGCAAGTCTGATGTTCTCAGTTAGTGAGCCTTGGCCCCAAGGGTACCTCTGTTAGAGCCTCTTCTATCTTCTCCTAATCACTAGTTTCTTTAAGACTTTTCTCTTCACAGATTCATTGATTGATTCAACCAACTTGTAGAAACAAATAGTTGAAAGCAAGCAAACTCAGGCTAGTTTACTGGGAGAGAATAATACCTGTGGCAAAAAGCTTAGCAGAGTGAGAATAATTGGGTGACATTCCTCTGGGTACATTTTCATATCTGTCTGTAACTTGATTCTGTAGTATATATCAGTGATCTCCCTGTACCCAATCCAGTTGGTTCTTGTTGAGTCTTCAGGGACCAGAAGACCCTATATCATAGACTCTGGGATAGCTGGAAGTGGAACCTCCCACATACCTCTTTAGCTCCTTGCCAAGTTAGCTTTTTCATGCATTCTCTGTCTTCCAAAAGACTCACTAAATTCCTCAAAAGTACATTTTTCTCCACTTGTTCATACTTCCACACCCTGCCTCTAGGCCAAAGTTAACAATGTCATAGATTCTCCAGGTCTATAGTCCCCGATTTAGAGTGCATATCCTTGGACATCTTATTCTAGTCAGAAGAGTAACTTTAATAACAGGTTTCATGCCATCTAAAATAACTGGAGTTAATTTTCTAACATCCAAGAATATTTCTACCAGATAAAAGCAGTTCAATAGGAAATAGGTTTTTTATTTTCAGTTTGTTTCTCTTAGGCTCTTTGCTTTTGTGATGATTTCATCCAATTTTAAAGTTTATCAAGGATGCCAAAGGGTTAATGTTAGCCATGCTCTGAGAGAGAGAGAGAGAGAGAGAGAGAGAGAGAGAGAGAGAGAGAGAGAGGTATAGTCTAGATACCAGAGTTATTGACAGTTAAAGAGAATCTTAGAACTTCGGCAGAAGGAAGGCAGGTGAATTTAGAAAAGTGGCTTCCTTCCCCATCTCTGACAGCCAGAGCATGACCACAGACAACTTTGGATGGCTGAACCATTTGAAATCTTTAGCTTACAAGGTTCTTCTTTGCTTGTCGGCAATTATTGTTGATGGCAGGGCATGCTGGTGTCTTGGCAGCCAAGAGCCTTCCCGCTGGGGAGAAGGGTTTTGAGTTTTATGTCCCAATATGACTTTGATGGATTCAGACAAATTTCTCAGGCTTGGTGGACCTTCGCCCAGACTGGAAATCTTCCCTGGGCAGCAGGAAACATCTGAGACACCCAGACCCCAAGCAGGGTGTTTTGCTTTACTAATCCTTAGATCTACATGTACTGCAGCCAAGAGTTTGAGGAAGACAGAGATTGGGTTCAGTTTCCAAAGTTATAATCATTCGCAATGGACTCACTCAAGTTCATACTTTTCTAAGCGCTTTGTAGATTTACCTATTCTCACTAGGAACTTCTAGGTGCTGAGGACATGCAGGTGGTATATAGTATTTATATACTGAGCTATTAAACTGGAAAAGTTTATCTAGAGGCCAT
Organism: Crocidura indochinensis; assembly: GCA_004027635.1. Lineage (NCBI taxonomy): Eukaryota > Metazoa > Chordata > Mammalia > Eulipotyphla > Soricidae > Crocidura > Crocidura indochinensis. The sequence goes on along the minus strand of PVKC010000202.1, from coordinate 63,097 downwards.
AACTTTAAACTAGATCACACACTATATGAAATTAACAATATAGTGGGCTGGCATTCATCACCATTATGTCTTGCAAGGGCATGAAGCCACATACAACACCAAGAATGTGTCTGAGTTGATTCCATGAGGAAGGGGTTGAGCAAGTGTGACTTTGAACTACCATAGGCAGCCACTAGTGGTGGCAGGTATAATCACATCTAGGAAACTGTCTTAAGAGAATCACTTCTTATTGCCAGAAGCTAACCTATGCTTTTCGGTCTGCCATCCCTGTTTGTATCCCTGGCTATGCTTGTTGGGCCCTAAAGTGAGCTAGGCTTTCCTTTCTAAAGTTCTTGGACTCAAACCCTTCAGACGATTAGTGCCAATGGCATCCACATTGCAGGCCAAAGATCCAAGCTGTTATTCAGCTTGTGTTAGGTGTTAGGCACTGTGCCATGCTTTGGGTTCCAAATGCAATCCTAGGAATATTCTCACAGTCTGAGAAATGAAAAAGAGACCTCTCTGGTTGTAAGCTCTGATTCACAGATGTAAATAATTCTAAAGTGATATAGGAGAATCATTATTCAGGAATATAAGAGAGGGTTTTGAAAGAGAAATGGGAATTTTTTCAGGTAAACAGGAATAAAGGAAGCATGATACAAAGACCAAAATTAAAGAGGCATTGGGTTCCCTGATGTATTCAGAAAATTGAAAAGGACCACAGAGATCTTGCATGCCCTAATAAGGGTTTAGATCTTATCTCTATCAATGATGGGGAGGCAATGATGAACTTTTGTCAAAATGTTGGATAGTCATGCTAAAAATAAGGATAGATTGAATTAAGGAAACTTTCCAGAGGAATACTGCTATTGCATTAAGTTTTCTGAATCAGCACTCAGGAGAAACAAATTGTCACTGACCACTGACTATGCTTACTCGGTGCTTGAATGGTATAACATACAGTTAGTCATTTCTTCTCAAGTCTCTCATATCACATTGATGAAATCCCTTCACAAATACACTAGCAGTGCTTTGGAAAACTAGGCATTAGTGGTAGATGATAGTTATGAAAACGCACTAGGAAAATAGTAAACAAAACTGAATTAAATTCAAAATGAGTCATCTTATTGTTTTCTTCCTACACACTTAAGGGGAGCAAATCTGTCAGGTTCAAGTGCTCATCCCAGTTCTCAGGAAAGCATAGCCCAGAGCTTCTCAAGACATGCCATGGAAAATGGGAGCCCTGTCAGCTGCTCAGGGGTGTGCCAAATCGAATCAGCTAGAGTGTCCGACTGTTTGGTGCCACCCCCAACTGGGGAAGGGATTTGCCTGCATTTTGACTAAACAGCTACTTCTTCCCACCCAGATCCCACCCTGAGCAACGTCCTAAGGAGCCACCACAGATCCTAGCTGGGAAACCAGATCCACCTGTCCCAAACTGGCTAATCTCTGAGACACTCTGAGGATGGTGTTGGGCAAATAGATCATGACTGACAGCCCCAAAGGCCAGCTTGGAATGCCTTCTTGGGTAAATTGGCAGTGCCTTCTGCTCTAGGAGTCATGGGAACAAGTAGAACTTGTAGAAGCAGTCTGGCATGCATGCAACCTTGGAGGCAGGGGTCTCAAGGGTGCTCAGAACTTGCTTTCAAAACCCCAAAGCAGTTGTAAAACTGAAGGGTAGCTCTGATGAGGTATTTGCTTTATGGAACCACAGACTTAGACAGCAGACTCACCCCAGAAACTGCCCTAATTTAACTGCCCACAATATTCATTTCTGGGAACGTTTTGCAGACTTGGTTTTTTTGACAATCAAGTTATGTGATCACAACTCTATTTCAGGTCTTTATTTCTTGGTCTTATCATCTGTGAAATGAGATGAGCTAACTCTAGAGAATTATGGCAATCTATATTGTGGAAGTGGAAAGAAGTTGTTCTTTGAAGTTTATAGATCAATATTGAAAACCAGTTCTGGAACTCAGCTAGACCACAGCTTAGAACATGCAGCTCCTCTCAAAAAGAATACATATTGATGGTCTTTTTGACTTAGGCAGAATCACTTTATATATACCTATGTATAAATACATGCATGTAATATGTACATCAGTCAACAAGAACATATTAGTAGTAGAGACTCAAGGTAATATGCTGCCAGTAACAAAATATAATTGTGTGGAATACCCATGTGTTTTGCCCCCAGAAAGGACCAGAGAGCTGATAAGTACTGACCCAACCCCATAAGGTCAAAATAGTCTCCCCAAGGTCCCTTGCACCAGTATCAGGCCCCAAAGGGCTGGGATAGACAAGGGCACCAGGGCCAAGAACTCAGATCCTGTTTACAGATGATACTTACTAGGATTCAGAAATCTCATGTTGAAAGAATCAGCCCAGCTGGCTCCCAAGTGAAACTTGGCCATTTCTTTATCTCAGAGTATTGTGGGCAACATTTGACCCAGCAGTGAAAATACCTAGCTGAATATCCTGAGACTCTTGTCTAGTCCCAGAGGAGTTGCAGCCATGACAGGCTTTGAACCTGGCCAAGATTTGACTCTATTGAGAGCAGAAAAGAGTAATAAAGCAGAACAGAAATTATAGAATAGAGAACAGCCCTGATTTTAATCCCTGGCACTCCATATGGTCCTTTGAGTGCTTGGAGAGTCAGAGTCAGGAGTACAGAGTTACGAGTCAGCCCTGAGAATTACTAGGTCTGAGTCAAGTAAAACAAAACCAAACAAACAAAAAAGAGCCTTAATGCTTGGTGTAGAGAGCTGTTCTCTATATTCTCTAATCTGCCTCATATTAGGAATTCTGACAAATAAAAATAGTTTTATATTATTATTTTAAATAATAAATTGTTATTTTTATTATATTTTTAGTAAATTATTATTAAATAATAAAATAAAAACAATTGGCAAAGCACTCTGAATAATTGATAAGAATAGGGTAGTGCAGGCATATATCCAATTAATGAGTCATGGTACAATTAACACAATAGAAAGGTAGTGTCTAAAGCTTTCATGAGAACTGAAGATCTTACCATGATCTTACCATGATCAATAAATATTTACCTGATGGCAAAGAGGTAAATTCTTGGGTTAGAAAAATCCATCTGAATAAGAAGGCAGTCAGTTGGTGAGCCTTATCTTTCTCTCTGATGGATTTTCAACAGGGTGCACGAATTATTTTAAATTACATAAAAAAAAGTCTGAACTGAATATTTCTGCCTTGAGACAAGCAAGCTGGAGTGCTTTATCTACAAGTTTAAATTGCATAGCAGCTTGATCCTTTTAGGATGGCAAGAAGATTCTGGACCATGCAAATGGCAGGAGGAGAGCCAAGAGATAGAAATCTCCCTACTGTCATTCTCCCAAATGTCTATCCAGCCTGGTGTCTCCATCAACGAAACAAATGACAACCTGAACAAAAGTAGACAAGTGGAGTAGAAACTGATGCGGTTTCAATTGGTTCCTTTTCAGACAGACAGGAGTTTTCATATTCTTTTAAATCAAGGTTGTGGCTGTAAAATAGTCCTCTGAGCTGGGAAAGGCATCTTTTCCCACATCGCTGTTTCACACAGACATATTACAAATCTGCTTTGTACTGTCATCCTAAGATCCATAGCACAGACTTGTGGCTATGGTCAGTGCTGCTAAATATTTGCCTTTTCATCATGGATTAATATTTTCAAAGAGCTGTTTGAAAACTTTGTCCTGAAAAGTATAATTACTTGGAAAAATATATTCAGGAAAATGTGAAATGTCACAAAGACAAGCAGAGAAAGGAACTTGTAAAATAAGTAGGAGTTGTGGGACTGCATAGTCTCTGTATGGGACTCTTTTGGGGTGCACAGTGCTATACAAAAAGTAAACATTTAAAAATTATGCCATTAAATTCTTTTTTTTTTTTTTTTTGGTTTTTGGTTCACACCCGGCAGTGCTCAGGGGTTACTCCTGGCTCCATGCTCAGAAATTGCTCCTGGCAGGCACGGGGGACCATATGGGGCACTGGGATTCGAACCGATGACCTTTTTACATGAAAGGCAAACGCCTTACCTCCATGCTATCTCCCAGGCCTCGCCATTAAATTCTTATCATTTATATTTCCTGGTAGTTTGGAGCAACAAATAGAGAAAATGCTAACATTCCCTTTCTGCCTTCAAGAAAATCACCAAACCCATCATCGGCTCCATCTTGTTTTTATATTTTGGTTCACTAATTGAACTGTTGACATGCAGAAGAGGTACAGGAAATGGCATAGGCCCAATGTACCAGCATTTTTTTTAATGAGTGGGGAAAGGACGGAGGGCAAAAGGTCAACTTCTGGACAAGAGGAAGATGAATCTTTTCTCTCTGGCCTTCTCTTGCCTGAATCACCTGAAGCAGACAGACCTGGACTTTGTTACAGGTAAATAATTACAGTTGTATCTGCCATAAATATCTTGCTGAAGGGGCCATTGCAAAAATTGAGATTGTATCTCCAAGCAACTGTCAACTAGCTAGAATAAATTCAGAGGACTTGAAATACTGATGTACATTTTCTATCATAGATATCTCTCAGTCTAGACTTTCAGACTGCATCTTGACAGAACACCTAGGATGACTGAGAAATTAAGGAGTCAGGAACAAAAAAATTACATAGTGTTGGTGTTCTGTGGTTTGTGTCTTCTTTATCTGTGGGCTTGGCAAACAGGAAGTCCTTGTGAATTGGGGGGCTTGTGGAGAAATGTTAAAGGCACAGATTCCCTGGGAATTAAAAATGTTGAGGAGATCATAAATCTCAGACCCGAATGGAAAGCCAAAGAGGTCAGTGAGCTACAGCCAACCTAATATCTGTACTTCTCAGGGCCGCAATAAATCTGACACTACTCCTTCTTAGCTCAGCTGGCTTCTGTGCAGCCAGAGATCAAAGCTTCTCCCAGTACCCTCTGCAATCACCTGTTTTTCATTGGGCCTGGTGGGTGAGTTCAGCAGGATGGGGAGGGGAGAAAGGTACATCCCTCCTTCTCTGCAGCATCTGGGGCCCATATTTAGACACCTATAGCATGCTCCAGAGAGAGGAGCCCTGGGGAACTAGTAGGCACTTTCTCAAACCGGAAGGCATGAAGGCTTAACTATATGTAGGAAGGAATTGAGATTTCCTTTGTGCCAAGCTATCTTGTTTGTTTGGAAGAAGGAAATTTAGTTTTTCTGAGTTTAATTTTTCTTTTTGGGTATTTCTTTTTACTTGACTTTCACTTTTTTGCTCCTTTTGAACTGTTGATAATATTTTATTGAGGCCATATCACTTCCCAGTGTTCTGTATCAGGTGAGCATCTTTATAAATCAACATCTGTCTCTAGTCTGCCAATCCTTCACTAGCCCTGTTAATTCCAATTCTGCTCTATCTTATCTCTGTCTCACACAGTCTCTTCTAAAGAATTCCTTTTCTTGGTCATAACTGGGCTATAACTTGGTATACAGGGCTTACTTCTGATTCTGCACTCAGGAATACTCCTAAAAGTACTCAAGGGACCATATGAAATTCTGGGGATAGAATGTTATGGGATGGCCTTAAGGAAGGCATACATATAACCTACTGTAATGTATATTTGGCCCTATTAGGGATTTTTTTAAATGAGGGAGGCACACCTGGTAGTACTCAAAGCTTACTACTCCTAGCAGGTCTGAGGACTATATTGAGTGCTGGTGACTAAAACTTGGTTGACCACATGCAAGACAAATATCCTGTTATACCAACCCTCTGGTCACAAATCCCCTCATATATATATATATATATATAAAACATATATATAATATATATTAAAGCATCCACTCATTCATTAGCTAATTATTTATGTTCCAAGTGATGCCACTCATCTTACTTATCTACTCACTAGCTTTCCAAAGGAGATTTTGTTATTCCCTTCCTATAGATGAAGAAACTAAGACTCAGGATGATTCAATACCTATAGGTATGTTAAGACATTTTAATGAGTGGGGAACAAAATTTGAATCCAAATCTCTGAAAATTCCATGCAGGTCCTACCCTGCACCAAAAAATTTACAGTGATCATCAGGGCTCCACTAAATCCTGCAAAGGTATAAAAATAGACCAGAAAAGGATCATAGTTATTTATTTTTTAAAAAATGGTCTGAAAGTTAAGATTTGACATATCAATAAATAATAGGGTCACAAAAGAGAGTGTGATAAATACCTCAAAAGAAGTCCTGAAAAAAAACAGGAAGAGCTGTGCAGCAGTGGTTTCTGGGTAGTATGGACATTTGCATAGGTTCCTGGGGTATCCAGAGAATTTGATCCTATTGCTTGAATGGGAAAGATATTATAACCAATATTTTTTTTGTTTTTTGTTTTTCGGGCCACACCCGTTTGATGCTCAGGGGTTATTCCTGGCTAAGCGCTCAGAAATTGCCCCTGACTTGGGGGGACCATATGGGACGCTGGGGGATCAAACCGCGGTCCTTCCTTGGCTAGCGCTTGCAAGGCAGACAACTTACCTTTAGCGCGACCTCTCCGGCCCCATAACCATTATTATTATAAAAAAGCTAGAACCAAGATTATAATGCTCTCCAGAGGCCCCAATTAACAAAGGATGATATATCTGAGAGACTTTGATTACATGAATTTTGAATAAATTATCTTAATAAGAAATGAGCTTGGAAGGTCCATACATAGTTTTGCAGGTATATGTCTTATAATACCTGATTCTTTTTTCCCTGTGAGCAATGTTAAGCTATTAAAGGTTTTTTGTTTTGTTTTGTTTTGTTTTACAAAATAATGTATTTTTTGATGGCAATGTCAAGAAGTAAGACAAACTATTTTAATAATCCAGGTTTTGAGGATCTCCACCTTAAAGCTTCTTTGATTTCTATATAGTTCAGGCTTTGTGTGTAGATGAATGTTCATCTACAGAAATATGTAAATATGAATATCATGTACAGGCTATTTTGAAACATTGTCTAAGATATCCTAGTCAGAAAAAAGCACTAAATAATGATTAAGAAATTAATAAATGAGAATTATGTTTGAGTTTTTCTAGTGAATCTTTCAGGAAGCCTATCATTTTCAGATCAGTATCTCATAGGCTCCTCCTCAGATTTGTAAAATTCCTTTTACAGAAGGGCTGATATAAAGGAAAAATGATGATAGGCAATATGAAAAGCAGAAAGAGAAGCCCAGTCAGGACCCCAGATTGTGGGAAGGTACCTGGTGTGGCTTTGGAAAAGCTGTCTTTATTTCTTTGGACTCAGGTTTTCTATCTTCCAAAGAGAGAAAAATATAATTCTTGTTTCACTTAAGGCTAGATTGTATTATTTAGTACAGATTATATTGTCTATCTGATTTCAGATACCTAGTCAGTCATAAAAGTTTTCGGATTTTTTGAAGGTGCCTTAGGAAGCTCCCACAAATAAACACAGGTTTGGAAAAAAATCACCTTGAATTCATTGTCTCAAAACATGCTGCTAAACTTCTGATGCAAACACACAATTATTTAAGCGACTGGTCAGAGAGAGATTCAACTGAGAATTGGTAACTGTTTTCAGGAACTTCTCAAAATAGTTGTGAGATTTTAACAAGTCATTTATCCTTACTTAGAGACTCTGCTTCTTCAGCTGTCTTATGCTTGGTTTTGAATAGATATTCTATATCCCTTCCAGTGATGTAGCTATATTTCTCCATTACATGGGAGTTAAAGGAATATAAATAAAAGGCACTGTGACAATGCATTTAACTCACACTAAGAAAGCAAGGCCCTATATCATATCAGTTATGCAGAAGACCATCAGGTATGAAAAATCAGGCCTTGAGATCATCAAAACAAGAATGAACCAAAATCAAAACAATGCAATTTACTATTAGGAAGGCCACCTAAGTACTCAGTCAGAGCTTACCAATTGTCAGTTTATGCACAATGCTAACATGTTCAATCTTTTGAGGTTACAGTATATAGAAAAATTTAAAGAAGGAGGAAGAGAAAGAAGAGGAAGAGGACAGCTAGAGATAGGTACCTATAAAACAGCCCTGTCATACTCTGAACTCATATTGGTAGAAATAAAAAGGTTGAAAATCACTAAGGTGCAGAACAATAATTCAAAAACCTTTGAACATAGGGACTGTTACAATGACAGCAAACCCTTTAGAATACAATTTGATCCATCTCTATCAGAGTAGAACTTAAGCATCTATGACATCTAAAGAAATTCAAGTTTAAAATATAGCTTCTAAGTAGAAGTAGATAAATTAACAAAGGAGGAGAGCAAGGGACTTACCAAATATATATTTCAAAAAGTCAAGTAGTCATATCAAGAAAACACATAAGCATGCAATAAAAAGTGTGCATGAATCCAAAGACCTCAGTATTAAAGGGATTTTTAAAAATTGGTTTTTGGGCCTCATCCAGTGATCAAACCCAGGTGTGATCATGCAAGGCAAACACCCTACCCACTGTGCTATGGCTTTGATGGTCAAGTACATTTTTTTTCTTTTTTTTTTTCAAAGAGATCAAGTACATTTTTAAGTAGTTCAATTGAATACACTGTTATAGTCAAGTAATGATAGTCATTATAATACTATAAATTTTATTGAATAATCTCTACTGAAATATGCAGATAACTGATGTTTTCTAAGAGTAGTTTGAGGGTTAGAGAGCATTGGAATATGAAGCTCTGGCTTTTAAAGTGTTAAGACACAGTTTTAGGAAAAATGTTTATATAAAAGCTTCCCAAGAGAAGCCTGTCTACTGATCTCTTCTTCCTTTTAGATAAATGAGATGAGGCCTTTGAGAACAAGGGATGTGGTATGCATTCCCAGTGAGCCCCAACATGATCAGGCCTTGAAGAAATCCTCTCAGTTGTTAAGTGCTATCTGTCTCTATTCTAGTTTCCTTGGAAGATACATAAATAAACAGGATGCAAGCATTAATGCAAACGTCAACTTCTGTATTCCAGCTTTTCCTTGTTTTTATTACATAAAGATTGTGGATTTGATGACAGGGAATAGAGATATTGCAAAGTGGGGAATGAAGGATGGGCAGAAAGTACTTCTGTATGATTCAGGAAACCAGGGATGAAATTCCTGTTCCCTATGTTTGCACTTTATTCCAATGAGCACCTGCAAAGCAGGGAGCATATAAATTTTTATCCAGGAGAAAGTCAAAAGACAGTGGCACAAATGTGGCCTTAGAATGGAGTCATAAAAGAACTCTGAGGACTATTGCTGCCTCAGAAATTTGGACTCCTGTCCATGTGAACTCTGGATCCCAAGGTTGGCATCAGGGTGCTGACCTCATAAAAATCTTATATCACATGTTCCTTCAAACCAGAGGCAAAGGAATGGAGAAAATAGAACTAAAAAGTGCCACATTTTCTGCTAAGTCTTTTATCTGCTTTTGCTCATAGAGTTAAGGATATCTCTAGGAGATAAGATTTTATAAATCCATCAATTCAGAGGCAATGCAAGCAGAGCTCAGAATAGTAAAGTTGGCTTCCTAGGGTAACTTTTTCCAAGTTATATTTGAAAATTGTAAATAAGATCTCCTTAAAACTGCTAAATTTTTTGCTACTTTTACTTTACAGGCTTTCTGGTAGACAGAGGTGAGTGTTATTGGAGGAACTTTTTCCAAGATGTTGGGAACAGAGTTTTCCAGGATCATCTGCCACACCATTACTGGGGTGCTTGTCTTGAAGGCGAATTCTTGGCCTCTGTTCAACACTATTGAATCAGCAATAAAGGGTTAATGCAATGAGTGTTTAGCAAACCTTCAGAGTGATGCTGATAGTTGACACTTCAGACAGTTCTCTAAGGCCTTGTTATTCTGTGTCTTTATCCCACTAGCAAAGCATGAATAGGGAATCCAAGAGAGATGTAGTCTTAGATCCTATTTAGGACTCACAAATCTGAATATTTATTTTTGACAGGATTCCAAAGAATTTAAGGCACAACAAAGTTGTAAATGAGGTGGTTTTGTGGCCTAAGGTGTTTTGCTGAGTTCATACTTTTGTTCATGACCTGAGCTGTAATCACAGACCATTTTACCCCAAAGGAGAGAAGTAGGGGTATGTGAGGAGAACTGAATTAAGAATGTGAAACCAGGGGGCCGGGCTGTGGCGCTGGAGGTAAGGTGCCTGCCTTGCCTGCGCTAACCTAGGACAGACCGCTGTTTGATCCCCGGTTCCCCATATGGTCCCCTGTGCCTGCCAGGAGCGACTTCTGAGCGAATAGCCAGGAGTAACCCCTGAGCGTCACCGGGTGTGGCCCAAAAAAACAAAACAAAAAAAAAAAAAAAAAAAAAAAAAAAAAAAAAAAGAATGTGAAACCAGGAAACCAGCAAATCTCACTAGAGAATAGGTCTGATAGTTCTTTGAAAGAGATGGAATACTCTGAAGGCTTTCTTTTTATAAACTGCTTCTGAAGGACAGAAATGTAATTTTTTCCTTCCTTTCTCAGCTCTGATGAATATATAGTAGTTGGGGACAGTTTGGATCGAGGTTTCTGCGCTCAGTAATAATGAGTGCTGGAATCATTTAGCAATGTCTGCCACAGTTGCTGATGGAAGTGATGGTATGTATGCATAGTGTATTCACGTCTGAAGGCAGAGAGGCTTGAGGGAGAGTAGAACTTTTATTAGATTAAAACACCTACGAAGACTGTCGAAGACTAATTGCAGAGGGGGAAAATAATTTTTTTACAGAGTTTGTAGGTAAGTTCTATAGTCTTGTTAAAATACAACTACTATTTTAAAAAATATATAAATGTATATAATTAAAAATTTAAACAGTCAAAATCTTCTGTCCTTTTCTGATAGAAAAATCTAACAGTTTCTAAGACATTTTATCAGAAATAGTTTATGTGCACATAGACATACACAGGTATAAACAGTTCTTTACTTATTTATTTGGAATTTGACTCATTCTATTAGGTACAGATATGTCTAATCATTACTTTCTGTTACATAGTATTCTTTCATTTGGTTGCACCTTAAAGTTTATATAGGTAATCTTCATTATTGACTTTTTTAGATTCTGATACCTTTTTTTAGATGCTGATATCTTAAATACTACAAATTACACCGAAAAAACAATATTTCTGTGTATATATATCTTTGTTCCTAAGTGTTTTCTACAAAATTGATTAGAGGATTATAAATTTAAATGATATATGTTTTCCAAAAATATTGTCTCAACTTTTACTTTTACCTAAAATACACTGACTAGCATTTGGAAATAAATGCTCAGTTATAGAGAAATTATAAATATGAGCAGGACTGAGATTTTTTTTTGAAATTTAAAGTATATGTTATTCACCATTGTGATTCCATAGATTTTGAATGTATTAACATTAATTTTTATAGCAAGCATTCTTAAGTAACTACAATATGAACTTTGATATCAGAAAATGAACATTGGTGCATCTCTATAATTTTATCTGTAGTTTTTTCAACTGCCACCAGTTGTTCTCCAAATAAATAGATGCAGGAGCTGGGGATGTAATTCAGTAATAGAGTCCTTGCCTTGCAAGTATGATACCCTGAGTTTCATCCTTGGCACCACAACAAAGCAACAACAATAAACATCATAGTGAACAGATTCAGTTTGGAATCAAGTGTGGTCTCTGAATTATTTTAATTGAATCACTGTGAATCACAAAATTATTAATGACTGAGCCTTAATAGAACAATGCTCCAATACCAATCTCTTCGTTACTGTCCATTTCTCTCCACCAATGTGCCCTGTTTCGCCAGGCCCCCGTCTGCATCTTGAGATGCCTTAATCATGCATCCCTTGACCTGTAAACTAGCCTCTCACCTATACAGAATAGCACTCTCTAATTCCCCCGTCCACTAGTCTCTGCATCCATTATTCAGCTCTTACTTTTTGGGGTTTGATGACAGAATCTCTTTTGTACATTAAGTTTTCATGATTATCTGGATCCTTCTTGTTGGCAACTAAGCATTTCCTTTTCACTGCCTTAGTGATCTTTGCAGCTCCGTACCAGTGTTTTTCAGCATCGTATGCTTTCTTGAGTCAGAAACACTTACAACTGACAACATTTTACTCTTCCAAATGTTGCAAAACCAAGAGGCCAAGTGCCAGTGTGATGGTCAAATGCTATTACACTGTATTATATTCTCTTCTTGAAAAGGGTATGGGGACTGCTAATAGGGTGTGCTGCTGAGAGAAAATTTGGGACAGAATGGAGAGTTCAGTCCTCTGTAGTCGAGGCTAAATTGGCTATACTTATATCTTCATGGCATGGTCCATACTATGGATTTCCTCTCTAAGAAGGAAATAGATTCATTTTTGTGTTATATGGCCATTGAACCTCTTTGTACGTTAAAACAGTACTAAAAATATGTGTCAAAATTCTATAGATGAGGAGGTAAAAGGATAAGAGATATGCTAAAAAATACCATTACAATAGGATACTGAAACACAGCTGGGTTAGTGCTTAGTCGAATGCTCCTTCCCAAACATGTGAGTCTTCCCTCTCTTGTGTAGCCCCCACCCAGATTTTCTTTCTCAACTCTCCTGAGAGTCAGCTATATTAATTCTGATTTCCTTTCCCAGCTTCTGCAACCTTATGAAATAACTTGCTCTACTGAATCATCGCTTTACCTACAAGATATAATTTTATTCTTCTGCCTCTGATTTCATTATCTTTGTTTTGTCACTCGATCTCGCTTTTTCTAGGAGTTCCAAAGGATTTACAATGAATGATAAGAATGGAATTATAAGCACCAAAAAATAGAGAATAATTAAATGTCAGTCATTGCTGTGATAGAGTGAATGGAATTCTGTATCTTACTATTTGGGGCACTGACTATTATGATACTCATTAACTGTATTTTATTCTTAAGGCTGTGAGTTTGGCTGGGAATTCAGCTGTATGCAAAGTAGCAGGATTACCTTGTTTCATCCACCCATACCTCATGGACCTTCCTGCAGAAGATACACATCTTGGGGAGTGAGGATTTTTAAATGAGCCTGTTTATGCATCAAGAAATAAGTATAAATAGTGAAAATGTATTCATATGATGACTTTTCTGGTGATGAGAATGAGAAATGTTATTACTCTATTATATCATAGGGACCCCCTGGACTATGCTACATGGTACAATGCTGTGCCAGTTCTCTTTCTGAGCCTCACATCGAGACTCAGAGTCTCATTTTCAAATTCAGTGCCTCTGTCACTTGGCCTGAATGTTCTCCGTGTATATGGGCATTGAAATCCAAGAAAAACAATAACTAAATCAGCATGGATAGTTTATCTGAGGTCTGCATTATAGGGGAGGGTTACAGTCACACTACCCTATATCTGTCTTGCTCATACAGGATGAAAAGAGCCAGCAAATAGAGGCAAAGATAGCTAGATAAAAGCAACCAAACAAAGCCAGTACACCAAAGACAGAAAGCCGGAAAACATAGTGTCCTTCAAACCAATGAGAATGATGGCTGGGAGACTGACTCATGCAATTCAGCACAAGATGTATGATTTGATTCAGATGGAATGTTGTTATAATCCCATTTTTCAGATGCCAATGCCTGATGTTCCTACATGTGAAATGGTTTCCTACATTCACATTAACTATTAAATCCTCTATACTCCCGATCTCCTTAATGGACTCTTTCCACTCACCCAAAAGTTTAATGATGCTAACTTCTACCAGTAAAGTCTGCCATATATGTGTTCATTAGTGAGCTAAGTGGAATTTGAATAATGTACACAGTTGCTACCATCTTTTTTATTTCACAGCATGACCTGGAGAGTCAACTATAGAAAGTAGAGAACCAAGAGTGTATGTCTTTGTCATTGTTCAAACATGAGAACATGGCTTTTCACATAGCCTCCTGGACATTGCTTTATTCTTAGGCTTTCTGTGCACTTCCATTTCTCCCAGCTCTGCTGATTACCTATAGAGTTGCTTGCTCACTCTTTTCCCTCCATTTAGGGCAAAACTATTCTGACTGACCACTCTAACATCTATGATAAATACACTAACATTCATTTCTTGCATAGAAATTTACTACTATTTTTAAAGGAGTATTAATGCTAGAGAAAAATGCAAATATAATAGTCCATAATAATAATAATTTCTGATCTTGGAGTCTAATTAGTGACAGGAGAAGAGAAATATGGTGACCCTTCTTGTTGATTCTGGAATTATATTGTTCAGACACTTCCTACTCTATTGACTTAAAGCCCAGAATGGCATACCTGGCTTCACTTGAAGTCTCTCCTTTGCTGTTCCACCTGAATACATCAATCTTTTCCTTGGGATGATTGTAAATATAAATGTAAAGTCCTCCATTCTCTCATAAAGCATAGGGAGAGTATTCTTGCCACAGTGCCAATAAAGTGTTTCCTTGTGACAAGGGACCCAGGAAAAGAAATTATTAAAGAGAAATATTTATGAAAATGACCAAAGGTAAGGGAAGTTGGACAATTTGAGATACAGCACATCTATGACTTTTCCGTTTCCATTATAGCCTACCTTAAGCCTTATTGTCTTTTGGATAATTTCTATGACTCATAGTCACATGTGGAAGAAAAGGCCTGCAAATACAGCCATCCCTACTTTCATTTCTCATGCTTCAAGCTTCAGGACTCTCCTCTCAATGATGCTCAGGAAACCATCCTCTATGTTTTTCCAATGACTGGTGAAAACTTCTAAATATTAAAAAAAAAGAAGTTTCAGAAGAACACCACAACAAGAACATAGTTTGTCTGACTCCTAATAAGAACACAAACCTTATACAGAAAATCTGTCTGCTTTACTTTCCCTTATCAATATTGCTCTGAAAGTCAATTTGTCACCATACAGTCAGAAAGCTCCCCCAGTCTCCTTTAATGTTTCACGCTAGGTTTGCCCAACAAGAGTAATAAAAATAATGACACCATTATTCCTCTTCTCTCTTTGTTTTCAGTGCATCACTTGCAGATTTGAATAATGAATTATACCCACATTATCTGTACTCTCTTGCTCTTGACTTCCTCTACTGGCTAAAAGTGAAGCTATTATCCAATTGTCAAAGACTCTCGGAGCCTCTCCTCCCTCGGTCCATGATCCTGTGATGTAGATACACTCTAGGGTGAAATTATCGAGAGTACAATTTCAAGCTCTATAAGAGAAAATTACCAGCCAGTGTGGAAATGAATCTGGAACCTGGTGAAATATTAAGTATTTCATTAGTAATCCTTTCGGAACAAAAATAAGTAGACAACAGAATTAGTTGTGAGTTGGGCAAAAAAGGCTAATTAATGTTATTGTATTCGGCTGATTGACTTCAAGGCTATTAAATCATTATTTTATTGTCTGGATCTCTGCCTCATTCAGGCTAAAGAAATCATTTAAAACCAAAAAAAACTCTATTTTTTTCCTTTTCTTTTTCTTTCCTTTTTTTTTTTTTAAACTTTGGCTGTTTCCAAAGAGACCAATATATGTGCACCTAAATCTGTTTTTCTATACACTTGAATTACATTCTTGTTTCTTTAAGTGCACTTAAGAAATTAGAAAATATTTTCTCCACCCAATACCATAATTCACACCTAGAAGGTGCCCATGCTGCCTACTCTTCATTAACTTCATTTTCATCATTTCCCTATCTGTTCTGTCATAGTGCTGTCAAAACTTGGTTCAATATTATTCTACAAACCAAGCAAAAGAAGTCTCCCATTCTCACAAACCATGATGTAACATATTTGAACCTATTCATGAATAAAGTCTTCACTCCTGATTTCAGAAGAGTGAAGACCTAGGGTGAGAACCATGTTCAGTCAACTTTCTGACGGAAGTTGTGTGTGCCTATAGAACATGTAGCAGTTGACTCTTATCAATTGTCCAAGTACTTTAGGAAAAAGGCCTCCTTCCTTTCTGCCACTATAGTCACACATTGTCAAGTAAAAAAACAGGGTTGAAATTCAACTTTAAACAGATATTCTTAATTGGTGAAACTCAATTGTCATACACAATATAGAAAATAGTTTGGGTTCTCTTCTGACAGAGCTGATTCTCAACTAAAAAGACTTTTTTTCTTTTCTTCTTGACTTTCCTGTCCCTTTCTCTCCTGTTTTGCTTGGATGCTTGGATGTTGAACTCGTTCTTTAATCAATAACTGAAAAGGACTCTCAAGTCAGTACCATTTTAGAAGGAAGAAAAGCCCCATTTTAATGGATAGTTCTTAATATGTAAAATACTTTAAAATGCAAAGAAATAGACTTTAGAGATGCAATTACAGGTCCTTTCTAAGGAAATAAAGACTTGAGGGGGGCACACCGATGACACTCAGGGGTTACTCCTGGCTTTGTGGCCAGAAATTGTTCCTGAACTTGGGAAACCCTATGAGATGCTAGGGATCAAACCAAGGTTTGTCCTGGTTTAACCACGTGCAAGGCAAAAACCCTACCTCTGTGCTATTGCTTAGGCCCCAAATAAAGACTTTTTTTTTTGGTTTTTGGGTCACACCCGGTGATGCTCAGGGGTTACTCCTGGCTATTCGCTCAGAAGTCGCTCCTGGCAGGCACGGGGGACCATATGGGGAACCGGGGATCGAACCGCGGTCCGTCCTAGGTTAGTGCAGGCACCTTATCTCCAGCGCCACCGCCCGGCCCCCAATAAAGACTTTTTCATGTCCTATTAATTGATCTTCTGTTGCCTAGTTTTGAAGGGATAGGGGTGGTGGCAGGCCAGGGTGGACAAAAAGAGTGCCTAGAGTAGGCAACTTTCCTCTCCAGATTTTTGGAAACCAGATGACCAATTTAATTTAATCTTTCAGATAAAATAACAGAGCCCGGACAAGGAGTAAGAATAGGGATGAAAGCCATTAATTATGATTGGTCTCAGTAGAATTTTGAATAGACTACTATGGGCTTCTGCAGAGAAGAGAGGAGAGAAGCTCATTCCATAGACAACGCTTTGTTTTCTCTGGTTTCATCAGTCTTACTTGCTTCTAGCTTAGGTTTTCCACACAGTGCAGAAATAACTTAACACTCACTTTTCCTTACCACTTTTTCGTTCTTTTTTCTTAGTTTTTGAGGAGAAAATAGAAAAGCAAAATGGAAAAGAATTAAAGATACCTTGGCCATGATTTTTTTCTCAATCATGGTCAAACCAGTATGGTTGGTCACCCTAATACATATTGGCAAATGGGAATAGATCACACATTATTTTGTAACCTCTTTTGTGGAAATCTATGATTTAGCTCAAATGAGTTTTGTTTGTTTGTTTGTTTGGTTTGGTTTTTGGGTCACAGCCGGCAGTGCTCAGGCTCAGGGGCTACTCCTGGCTCTATGCTCAGAAATCGCCCCCGGCAGGCTTGGGGGGTCATATGGGATGCCGGGATTCAAACCACTGTCCTTCAGCATGCAAGGCAAATGTCCTGCCGCTATGCTACCTCTCTGCTCTACCCCCCTCACCAAATGAAGTTTTTAAAATCTTGAGTACTTTGGAATTCCCAACCTGAATGTTAAAATTGTGTCTATTGGATGACTTTATAAGGATATACATTAAATTTCTGCTTTTATTTCAGTTTTTACCTCCATGACCACTGCCAAAAGAGCATCCACAGTGTGGTAGTGCCATTGTCTGTAGCTCTGCTGCATTCCCCTTAAGACTTAGTTACAACTTTTCAGGATCTTTTGATACTAAGAAATCTCTCTAAGAATAACTCCAAGACCTCAACCTTAAAACAACTGGTAGTTTTATGAACTCCTTTTCATTTCCATCTCTGTTCTAGTCATGGCAGCAAGCATGCTTAAAGTCACAGCTGTTGCTCATATGCTATCATACCCTTCCTGTCACTACAGATTCATCTCATTCACCTTAAGCATCTATTGAGCACAGAGTAGAGATTGCTGCTGTACTAAATGCTGCCCAGAAGATATACAAGACAGATCAAAGTTCAGTTTAATAGAGAAATAAGAAATGAATGAAATAGACAATACATTTGCTCTGGCAAATATTAGAAGTGAAAATTACAGGGAACTCTGAAAATACCAAACAAGGACTTCCACTAGTTCAGAGGGTTAGAGAAGTCTGTTGTCAAAAAATGACACTATGTTTGAAACCTGAAAAGTATAAAATGCATCCAGAGTAATAGAGAAGAAATGGAGTGGAGAATATTCCAAGTCCCTAGAAGCAAACATGGGTCAGACTGGGGCCTGAGTGAAGATATGTGCAACTCATATGTAGAAGCAAGGGAAACTATTGAGCAAGTAGTTGTAGAAGTGTTAAGGCTTAGTGAGATAGCACTTGGTAATAGTTTAGAATTTTTTTACTGTCCTTAAAGCTATGGAAGTCATGTCATGAACTCATATAATACAGAACATCATTCACTGCTGAGGACAAGGTAGAAGGAAGTCAAAGAAATATCAGGAAGACTAGCTACATTGACTACATTCCTGACCCTGGCTGGCACCCAAGGGGTAGGAATAGAATGGGATGTGCTTGAGAAAATACAATTCAGAATTTCAGGGCCAGACTAGTCTCCTCAGAACATTGTGTTTGAAGAGCTAACCTGAAAATGGAAAAATGTGGAGGGCATTAGGGACACCTGAGCAATCTTCTAATTTTTGATTGTTTTTCATGTTCTGGGACAAGTCACTTCCATTCTCTGAGTTTTATTTTTCTGGAATAATATGGGTGCCAATCTTTGTGAACCATGCACATCACAAGGCAATGTCATTGTTTATAGTACTGAGTGAAAGCCAAAAGACATTTTAGAGATGCACCCACTTCATTCAATAATAAGTGATACAATATAATGTAAAATCTTGACCAGAAACCTTTAAAGATTAGATGCTAAATCTAGTAGTGGAAAATTCGAATGACTTCTAGGTATATATATTTTCCTTATATCATTCCTCAGGACCATGCTGGCAAGTTCTCTGGACCTCCCACTCTTGGTCTGCATAAAAACGGAAGCTGCAGCTCATGGTTTCAATTCAAGAACCAAAGAACCCATAAAAATAATGACCCATTATCTATCTACTCATCTTCACACAAGGGTTGATCCATCTAGGTACATTGTTGGTCTTTCTCTGGAAGCATCCTACCCTTTGACAAGAGGGGTTTTATTGACCAATAAATCCAGCAAATTCATGATGTTTTAAAAAATACTTTGTTCACCCAAAGATTGTTCACAAGAGTTTAGGATGAGGTTTGTATCCTTTTGTACAGGTTGAAAACTACCCACGTTAAAGCAAAAAACGCCTGGGTTTGGCGGTAGAAATTAGATCCTAAAATCTTATAATCAGACTCTGAATGAGGTAAAGTTCTTGGCTTGTTGAAGAAAGATTGAGTTGGAATAAAACAGGTAAGTGTTTGAAGTCATCTGCTCAGCACCAATGTTCCACAGGTGACCTTCCCAAATCAGTGCATCCAGTAAGGGATTAGTACACGGGGAAATAAAGGTAGTCAAGGAGGGTAGTGTGGGAGAAGTCAAATTCCAATCATTGTAGAGTAGTTTTATGAAGATAGAAAACTAGCCTCTCTTGGAACAACTGTAAGAATGAAAGTTGACAAATATATTTTGCAAGTAGTAGGTACTCATTAAAGTTAATACTATCTAAAAACAAATTCTTTAGTTCTGATTTTAAAAGTAGTTTTAGGATAACAGTGTTTCTGACTTTTACCACCATCATCTGTGACCCTGTCTATTGAGGTTTGGGTAACAAAGAGAAGAATATTTCTGGCAGGCCTGCCTGAGGCAGGGTGCACAGGAATGGAATCAGTTACTGCTCCTCCTGCCCAGCTCCTGTCTTGTTCTCCCTTTCTGTATGATCAGAGAATCACCATTGAGGGCCTCTTCTCATTACAGCTGTGTGTGTTCATTTCCTCAGATTCTGTCCCTTCACAAAACAGGATCTCTGCAGCATACTCCATGTTTGCATGTGTCCATGCTTGCTTCATAAAGTTTTCCACAAAGCCAGGACAGAATGTCAAGTCTGTGCTGAATACAGCCCATTTGAATTTCATAGGAGGCTGTCTCCAATGAGGCTGGGGCTGTGGACTATAAAATTTACGAAGGCACACTTGGAATTAATCAGCAAATATATACTAATTCACGCTGACCTTTTTTCAAGCTGAGGCCTTTTTATCACTCACTGTAGGTTTAACATTGGCCTACCGAGTATTATTACAAAGGACTCAATGGTTTGGCCATAATTATATAATGCAAATGACATTTGCTGTTTTGTTTGAGCTTATTCCCTCAGATGTTTCCTTCTTTTATCACACTCCTCACACATCTGTGTCCCTGCAATGACTCCACGAGCTCCTCCTCTTTTGGTCCCCAGTTCCTGGTGCTGTCTGTCCTGACTGTCACACAGACATGGCCCGCTGTGCGGTTGCAGCGGGTGCGGCGCGTGCCTCTGACACAGGTTATGTTGACAGCTGGTCGGAACAGGTGTACACTGATTCTACCATCAAATGGCAACACACATTTGGCTCCCTCCCAGCGCACAGGCATGAAAAACCTGTTCTCTTCACATTTCTTTGGAGATTGATTGACTGTTCTTTGACATAACACACTGTGACTGTTTGTAAGTTCCTTGCTCCTTTGCCGGCTCAGACATGTTCCAGAGAAGTCCCAGAGAAGATCTCCATGTGGCACCATGCATTATTCATCTGCTTCTCCTGAGCAGGCATTAGAGTAAATGGAGTCTTCTCTCCCCTGCTCTCCCCTCCAATACCTAGAAGACATACTGTTACCTATTTTTGGCTTTAAGAACTACATGGAGGACAGCTGCTGGAGACAGGGGACAAAAAGCTCTGAAGAGATATGAATATTTTGCTTCTGCAGTGGTGTCGAACATCACTCTTAGTCTCCTATTGCATCCTGTTGCAGAACCTATGTCAGTAAAGCAATGATATAAATTCCACATTTTTGTTTTGTTTTGCTTTAAATTGTTATAGCTGGGTTTTTATCTCAATAAAAATATAAAATAACATAATGTGCTGTGGCAAATGTCTTGCTGAAATTAAAAAATAAATGTTTTCATTTTAGAAGACTGTGCTGTGAGGAAATAAAGGCCTTAACAGTTTCATGAGTGGATGACATCCAATTTAGACTCTGGGGGAGCTCTTTTCCTCTCATTGACAAAATGGCATTATTCTTTTTCATGCTAGTTTAAGAAAAATCCAAATTCTGCTACCAAGTGGGAAAGAGGTCTGCAAACTTACAAAAAAAAATACTTGCAACCCACAGATGCATACGTTGGAAGTTGTCATGCCATTTTGGGGTGGCATGCGAGAGAAGTGGATCTCCAGGTTAACACAAACAGACAAGGAATCAGGGCTCTACTTTCCAAAGACCTTACAGTATTTCTAACCTTGCCCCCAAGATCTCTGACAAGTATGTTCCATATGGGCACACTTGCCCAACTAGCTTCTTTTTTCTATGCAGGCTGATTGCTATTTCCCTCCCTCGATTCATTTTTTTCATTCTCTCTATGGGATTTGGAACAAAAGATCTTCCCAAACTAAAATGAATATGGGGTAGGGAACAAATGCACAATTAAATGAGAGCTTTATAACACTGAATTTTTATCTCTTGTATGAAAGACAGAAGCCCAGAGCAGTAATATATGGACTTTTGTGGGGTTTATTAGGAAAGTATAGTATCAACATCTTCTGCATTTTAGGGCTTGAGAATCTGAAACTGCCATTTTTACCCTGAATTGATGGTATGATATTAGAGCTCACCCCATTCATTTATACAAAGTGTAAATCTAATAAACTCATCTCAGAAATACTCTAACATATTCAATTGCTAATGTCTCAGCAGCCTGATATATTTGTATACAGCAGAATTCTAAATCCAGTGGAGAATTCTAAGATGGGTTTATGCATTGTGTACTTCTCATAAAACCTTATTTGAACATTTGATTCCAGTTTACATTTTATTAGTAATGCTTTCATTTTTCACCCAGAATAAGGAAGCAGAGGGGAGGAGAAGTACATTCCTGCAACTTCAATTCTGTGCCCAAATAACTTACAAGATGGACACAAAATGGACAAGACTATGACTGCCCTGAAGACAATTACAAAAAAATACTTAATTAGGATGCAATGCCAGTTATTTTAAGCCATACAAAAGCGTTCTGTGCATAATAGAGTGGCTGTTTCATGCAGCTCATATGATAAAATTCTCACCAGTCTTAAAATGACAGATGTAATATTACCTTTAATAAGTGTCTACCGATGCATGCAAATTGAATTAGATAGTGGGAGTACAAATTTGTCCGATAATTAAGATAAAATTTCATGTCAGCTTAAACCCTGGTGTATATTAGTAACTCTGTATATTTCTTTTCTCTGTTCTCTCCCAATTATTTTTTTAGTTTGGCCTCTTGATTACTGCAATAGTCCAGTTAAGGGAGTGAAAAACATGCCCCTCTAAATGTATTATTCTAAATGAAAGAAAATCACATCTTCTATTGCTACTCAGTTTAAAATACCAAGCATAATTCAAATAACTTGCTATCAATTTAACTAGATATTAACAGTGTTTCTAGGGTCTCGTGAGGTGTTATATACCCTTAAGGGTAATGCTGAACTAATACCATTTAGGAGAAATAAAAACATGAAATTTGTAAGTTAATAACCACTGATTTAGAAAGTCAAATTCTGCAGTGTTTTGTTTTTCATTGCAAAGAAACTGGGTGTTCAGTGTTTTATATTTTGTTTGAAAAATAATTTCAGAAAACCAAGAACATGAACATCAGCGCCCCCCCCCAACTCTTCCCTTGTGTCCATACATGCAAAACACTGTGCCCACATATACATGGCTTAAAGGGTAACTGCTCAGCATGGCATTCAGCTCTATTTTAATACCCTCCACTGCTGTGATCGCAGTCCCCCGAGGGAGGCAAATATCCTGAGCATTATTAAAAGTGGGATTATCCAATCTAATACTGAAGATTTGGGAACCAGCCAAGAGGAGACATAAGCAGAAGGGTAAAACAAAGAAGACTTATCGGGCCCCAGACCACTGGGTTTTTGGTCCCTTAGCTTGTGCCTGATTGCGTGATTGACAACACCTGACATGTGACAGTCACTTAACCAAACAATGAATATCTTCAGAAGCAGGTATCAGTGATTGTTGCATGCCATGATGCCCATCCATGAAAGGGAACATAGGAGGACACATTGTCTGATGGCCTGCTACACTGAAGAGGACACTTTGTACTTGTATCACAATGATTATTGGAATTTTGTTTATTAAGATCATCATTTCTGCTATAAGAATGAGGCTCAAAGTGTTTAACAGCATGGAAGTATTAGCATCTACAGAGTTTCTTTATCTCTAAATATAACTGTTCAGAAAGAACTCATACCAGCTAGTGAAATGCAAAGGATTAGAGCTCATGTTTTGCATGTGGGGTTCCCAGATACTATCCCAAAACAGGGCTAGCAGCCCTCAGAGAACCACCAAATATTTCCACAAACCCAAATTATAAAACCAAAAACCTCAACAAATAAAATAATGGTGGCAATTTCAAGGTTTGTTTTTTTTTTGCACTTAGTCATTGCGATATTGTTAGTATTGTCAATGCAAGATTCAGAACACAGAAGAAAATGCAAGTGGTTAGCTTTTTTTGACATCATTCTTTTTGTAATTTTTTAGATTTTATTTGTTTAAAGCAATTGTGACCTACAGAGTCCTTCATAGTCAAATTTCAGATATACAATGAGTCAGAGCCCTTCCCACCAGCAGTGTCAACCTCTGTCCACCAATGGACCTAAAGTGCAACCTCTACCACCACCCTTTGCCCCGGCCTGCAAGTATAACAGAACCCTTTCGGTTTAGCTTGTTAAAGTTTAGGTTCATTGATTCTATTATCATTGACTTTGGCGTGAATATTTAGTTCTGTACTTATTTATTTCCTCATCAGTGCATCTGAGACCACTTGGCCCCTGGCCCCCAGTCTTTCTTTATTCCTTTCCTCTAGTTTTAAAGAAAAACGAGGATATATGGTAAAATAAAGTAATCCATGTTCCAAATTCCCATGAAAAAAAATCAAGAGCCATAATTTAAAAGACTAGATTTAAAAATACAATTAAAAAAGGTGTGTGTGTGTGACAGTTGTTTTTTTTTTTTTTTTTTTTTTTTTTTTTTTTTTTTTTTTTTTTTTTTTTTTTTTTTGCATAGACACAGAATAATATGGGGAAAATAGAAAGCAAAAACCTTTGGACTTAAAAACCTTACCCATGAAGAATCCTGGCATAAGACCAACTACAGACTTCAGGCATACCAAGTTGTTTAAGCACAAAGTCCTCCTCTGTGGACCCAGTAAAAACTCTTCATAATCATGGTTGTCATTTTGTACAGATCCTATTTTTTGACATTATTCTTAGTGATATATTTAAAAATTGGTCGATAATTGTAAAGGACACAAAAATATGGACAAGTAGGAATTCAAGGAACTAAAAAGTTTTGCATAATGAAAGAAATTATAATTAAAATATAAAAAGGAAGCCTATTGACTGAAAATGATATTTTCAAACAGTTCTTAGATAAGATTAATATTAAAAATACATACACAATGAACACAATTCAACAACAAAACATGCAACACAATTTTAAAAATGGACAGAGACTAAGTAGGAATTTCATAGAATGAAGCATAGATTACCAATAGAGGGGTCAAAAGAAAAAATTTACTGCTTGTTAGCTAGGAAATGAAAATGTAAACACAATGAATTCTCATTTAACACCTTTAAATATTACTATTATTAGAAGATAGAAATAATATTTATGTTTCTATGAATTATAAATATTTTATATTCTAGGGATATATCCTAGGAACACAAAATACAATACAAAAATCCCTTTCTCAGAGCTATATTCATTGCAGCGTTGTTTACAATAGCCAGACTCTGGAAACAGCCTAGATGCCACTCAATAGATGAATGATTAAAGAAACTATGGTACATATATACATTGGAATATTATGCAGCCATCAGAAGAGATGAAGTCATGAAATTTTCCTATACATGGATGTACATGGAATCTATTATGCTGAGTGAAATAAGTCAAAGGGAGAGAGATAAACACAGAATGGTCTCACTCACCTATGGGTTTTGAGAAAAATGAAAAACATTTGTGTAATGATTCTAAGACAAAATAGAGGAGGATTGGAGGGTCTAGCTCCTGACATGAAGCTCACCACAGAGATAGTTTAGTACAATCACGGAAAAAATTACACTGAGAACTATCATAACAAAATGTGACTGAATGAGCAAAGTAGAAAGCCTGTCTAGAGTACAGGTTGGTGTGGGGTGGGGAGGAGGGACATTTGGATATTGGTCATGGGAATGTTGCACTGGTGAAGGATTCTTTATAAATATATATATATTTAAAAAATAAAAAAAAAGATAAGACCTCCCAATTCTTACCACAGGCTATTCTTTACACTGACTGTATAGAAAGAGGAGGTACAATTAATGCACCTCATATACACTTCAACCCAGGCCATTTGCCTCGTCTGTATTGCGAATTGGGGGATAAAAATACGAATTATAAAATATAATATAATTCTTATTATATTTTTCACCTAGAAAGCTTTTGAAATAGCTTTGTTCAGTGAAGGTTAATTGCATATCACTGCATACATTCTTCCTATTTTTCTGGGTTAGAAAAACATCTTATTTTAGATAAATATGTACTGAGCTAGAAGATTTTTTTTAATGATATATATTTTTTTATTTTGATCACAGTGGCTTACAAATCATTCACATTAGTATTTAGGTACTTATTAACATTGAATCAGGGGAATACCCACCACCAGGTTTGCCCTCCCACCATCCCCATTCCCTTTCTGCATCCCATATCCTCCAAGATTTTATCCTACTTTCACTTCACTGTACCCAAAGACAAAATGTTGGTCAATGTAATAATAAAGTACTGTGAAAACTTTCTCTTATTTTACAAGTCCTTTATTGATATATTCTCTAAAATTTCTTGGACATAATTCTTGGATATAAATTTATTGGACATAATTGGGTAGAGTGCTTGATGAAATGGGTCTTTTTGAGGGTCTTGAGAATTCCAATAAATTATTTAATTAATATCACTTAGCACCATGATTACAAACATGTTCATAGTTGTGTTTCAGTTATAAAAAAGAACACCTCTCTTCAGCAGTGTAACCTTCCCACCACTAATGACACCCATCCCTCCCCTATCCTCTGCCCTGTCTCTGTATTGGAGACAGCATTATATTTATCTTACTCACTACCATTTTCATAATAGTTTTCAGTGTAGTTATTTCTCTAACAGAACTCACCATTCTTTATGGTAAGCTTCATATTGTGGGCTGATCCTTCCAGCCCTCATCTCTATTGTCTCTGGATATTATTAAAATAAAGTATTTTATTTTTCTTAAATTCTACATATGAATTAGACTATTCTGTGTCTATATCTTTCCCACTGACTTATTTCACTCAGCATAATAGTTTCCATGTCCTTCAATGTATAGAAAAATTTCATGACTTCATTTTTCCTGATGGCTGCATAGTATTTCATTGTGTATATGTACCACATTTCCTTAGCCTTTCAATTTTTGTCGGGTATCTGAGTTGTTCCAGATTCTGGCTATTGTAAATAACACTGCAATGAATATAGGTGTGCAACAGGCATTTTTTTGTATTGTGTTTTTGTGTTCCTAGGGTATATTCCTAGGAGTGGTATAATTTGATTATATGTGAGCTTAATTTCCAGTGTTTTGAGGAATATCCATATTGTTTTCCATAAAGACTGGACTAGATTGCATTGTCACCAGCAGTGAATGAGAGTTCTTTTCTTCCCACATCAACACCACAACTAATTTTTCTAATTCTTTAAAATATGTTCCAGTCTCTGTGGCATGAGATGGTATCTCATTATTGTTTTATTTGCATCTCCCTGATGATTAGTGATGTGAGCATTTTTTCATGTGCCTTTTGGCCATTTTTATTTCTTCTTTGAGGAAGTGTCTGTTCATTTCTTCTCCCCATTTTTTGATGGGGTTAGAGTTTTTTCTTGTTAAGTTTTATCAGTACCTTGTATATCTTAGATATTAGCCCCTATCTGATGGGTATTGGATAAATAGTGTCTCCAGTTCTGTGGGTGGCCTTTGTATCCTAGACACTCTTTCCTTTGAGGTGCAGAAGATTCTCAGCTTAATATAGTCTCATTTGTTTATCTCTGTTTACATTTGTTTGGACAGTGATGTTTCCCCCTTGAAGATGAGTTCAGTCTCAATGTCCTGGAGTGTTTTAAGTATATGTTCATCCATTTACCTTATGATTCTGAGTCAGATATCAAGGTCTTTAATTCATTTGAATTTGATCTTTGTGCATGGTGTTAGATGGAGGTCCAAATATGCTATTATGCAGTTGGCTGGCAGTTGTCCAACCTGTTTAAGAGACTTTCTTTGCTCTATTTTGCATTTTTGTGCCTTTATCAAAGATTAATTGATTGTATATCTGGGGCAACATTCTCTGAATACTCAAGGCAATTCCATTGAACTGAGCATCTGTCTCTTTTACAATACCATACTGTTTTGATGGCTATTGTTTTGTAGTATAGTTTGAAATTGGGAAGAGTGAAACCTTCATTATTTTTTCCCTAAGGTTGCTTTACTCTTTATGGGTGTTTATTGTTCCAAATGAATTTTAGGAGTGTTTGATCAACTTCTTTGAATAGTGTCAAGGATATTTTTAGAGAAATTGCATTAAATCTGAATAATCCCTTGGGAGTATTGCCATTTTAATGATGTCAGTCCTCCCAGTCCATGAACAGGGTATGTGTCTCCATTTCCTTGTGTCCTCTTTTATGTCTTGAAGCAGTGTTTTGTAGGTTTTTTTTATATAGGTCCTTCACCAGGGTATTTGAGTTTGTCTGGCACTAATGTGAATGAGATTGCTTTTTTAATGTCCATTTCTTCTCTATCATTATTTGTGTATCAGAGACATTGATTTTGCGTGTGAATTTTTTATGCTGCCACATTTCTATATGAATCTATGTTTTCTAAAAGCATTTTTGTAGAGTCTTTAGGGTTTTCTAAATATAGTATCATGTCATCTGTAAACAGTGAAAGCTTGATTTCTTCCTGTCCTATCTGGATGCTCTTGATATCTTTCTCTTGCCTAATTGCTATGGCAAGTACTTCCAGTACTATGTTGAATAGGAGTGGTGAGAGGGGTAGCCTTTTCTTGTACCAGACTTTAGAGGAAAGTATTTTAGTTTATCTCTATTGAGAATAATATTTGCCTTTGGCATGTGGTAGATGACTTTCTTTATATTGAGAAAAGTTCATTCAATTCCCATCTTGTTGAGAAAGATTTTTATCATTAATGGGTATTGGAGCTTATTGAATGTTTACTCTGCATCTATTGATATAATCATATGGCTTTTATTTTTTGTTGATATGGTGTATTATGTTGATTTATTTACATATAATTAATCCTCCTTACATTCCTGGAATAAAACTTTCTTGGTCATGATGTATGATCTTCTTGATGAGGCTTTGGATCCTATTTAGCAGGATTGTGTTGAGGGCCTTTGCATCTGTGTTAATCAAGGATTTTGGGTTGCAGTTTTCTTTTTTTGAAGCATCTCTGTCTGGCATTGTTATCAATATCTGGGTTGATATTAGCTTACTAAATTTATTTGAAAAAAAACTATTTGGGTGTGTTTCTGTTTTTTCAATTTTTTGAAGGATCCTGAAAATGATTGATAGTAGTTTCTTTTAAAAGGTTGAAAGAATTTATTAGTGAATCCATCTGGGCCTTGACTATTGTTTTTGGGAAGACATTTGATTATCATTTTAATTTCCTCAATATGATGGGTCTGTTTAAATATACTAGATCATCCTGACCCAACAGTGGATGATTATAAGAGTCCAAGAATTTACCCGTTTCTTCCAGGTTCTCATATTTTGTGGCATAGAGTTTCTCAAAGTAGTCTCTAATTACCCTTGAATTTCTGTTGTACCTGTTGTAAACTTCTCCTTTTCATTTCTAATGTTATTTATTACATTTTTCTCTCTCCCTTTGTAAGTTTTACTAGTGGTTTATCAATCTTGTTTATGTTTTCAAAGAATCAACTTTTGCTTTTGTTGATCTTTTTGGTTGATTTTTAGATTTCCACTTCATTGATTTCTGCTCTAAGCATAGTTATTTTATTTAGCCTACCTATTTTGGTTCCTTTTGTGGATCATTTCCTAATTTTATAAGCTTTACCATTAAGCTATTTATGTAGGCCCCCTCTTCCTTTCTTATGTGTGCTTGCAAAGCTATAAATTCTCATTTTAGTACTGCATTTGCTGTGTCCTACAAATTGTGATTTTTGTCTTCATTTACATTTGCTTCCAAGAATCTTTTTATTTTCTCTTTGATTTCATCACTGACCCACTGGCTGTTCAATAGTGAGCTGTTTAATTTCCAGATGTTCACGTTTTTCTTCTGTGTCCCTCTATAGTTCACTTCTAATTTCAGTGCATTGTGATCTGAGAAGGTAGTCTGTACACTTTCTATCTTCTTGATTTTATGAAGGTATGTTTTATGGGCCAGCATGTTGTCTATACTGGAGAATAACCCATGTATTATAAAATAATGACCCATGCATTGTAGAATAATGTGTATCTAGTTTTCTAAAGATGAAGTGCCATATATACACATGAGTCATCATCCAGGATACACAATATACTGGCCCATAAAACACACACACATACACACATATATATGTATATGTGTGTATCTATATAACCATTTTCTTCCATTTCTCTTTTCAGAGCGTGTATATTCTTGTTGGATTTCAGTCTGGTTGACCTCTTAAGGGATGACAGGGCAGTGTTGAAGTCTCCCACTCTTTTTTATTATATATAATTTTTATTTTGACCATATTGGCTTATATATCTTTCACAGTAATATTTTAGGTAGATATTAACATTTAATCAGGGGGAATTTCCATCATCAAATTTGTCCTCCCTCCACTCCCCTTCCCATCTTGCATTCCATATCCCCCACTCTCACCCCATGGGCTGCTAGAATAAGTGGTCTCCTACATCTACTAGTCCTCTTTCTTCCATTTCTCTGCTAAGAAAACTGAAGACTGAGGGGATTTTCTTCATGTGCTTCTGTCTTTCTGAATTCTTGGAGCCCCAGAACCAATAAACCCCAGCACAACATGCAGAAAAAACCACACTACTAGCGTAATAATGCGGAAAGTTCATAGGCAAACACTATGCACCGAGAATGAAGATGATAGCTTGGATGACCTTAAAAATCACAACCATCTGTTTAACCTCTCAGATAAGGAACTTAAAATAGAAATATGGAGTATATTTGTAAAACTCCAAGAAAGCATAGATCGATCTGAACAGAACACAAAGACAGAACTCAGAAAACTCCAAACTAAAATAGCAGACCTGAAAAACATGGAACTCAACTGAAAACCTCAGTGGATGCCCTCGACAGCTGGGTACAGCAGCTGAGGAGAGAATCGGAGTACTGGAAGATGAGATGCAGTAAAAATCAACACAGCAGAAGAAATGGGAAAAGAACTTTAGGACAAATGATCAGGCAATGGAAAGAATACTCAAGGTATGTGAACAAATAAAAATAGAAGTCTTTGATAAACTCAACAGAAACAGCATAAGAATCATTGGAGTCCCAGAGACCCAAGTAGGAGATCACCATGAAGAATCAACTGTCAAAGCGGGGGTCGAGCGGTGGCGCTGGAGGTAAGGTGCCTGCCTTGCCTGCGCTAACCTCGGTTCAATCCCCCAGTTCCCCATATGGTCCCCCGTGCCTGCAGGAGCGACTTCTGAGCGAATAGCCAGGAATAACCCCTGAGCGTTACCGGGTGTGGCCCAAAAACCAAAAAAAAAAAAAAAAAAGAAAGAAAAAAGAAATCTTGCAAGTTACCTTTGCTGACCACAAGGCTCTTAAATTAGATGTGAACTACAAAGCCACACAGAAGAAAAATATTAACAACTGGAAATTAAACACCCTGCTACTAAAAAACGAATGGGTCAGAGATGAAATCAAAAAGGAAATCAAAACTTTCCTGGAAACAAATGATAATGAAGACACAACCCCCCAGAATCTATGGGACACAGCAAAAGCGGTCCTGAGAGGAAAATTTATAACTCTACAAGCACACATCAGGAAGGAAGAAGGGGCAGACCTGAAAAACTTAATGACACAGCTCAAAAAAATTAGAAAATGACCAACAAAAGGAACCAAAAATAGGGAGACAGAAGGAAATAATAATGCTGAAAGCAGAACTCAATGAAGTGGAAAACCGAAAAATCAATCCAAAAGATCAACGAAAGCAGAAGTTGGTTCTTTGAAAAAATAAACAAGATTGAAGGCCATTGGCAAAACGCACAAAGAAAGAGAGAGAAATCTGATAACACGTATTAGAAATGAAAAGGGGGAGATCATGACAGATACTGCAGAAATCCAAAGGGTAATCAGAAACTTCTTTGAGAAACTTTATGCTACTAAACATGAGAACCTAGAAGAAATGGAAAAATTCTTGGACACTTATAAACTTCTACATTTAAATGAGGAAGAGGTAGAATATCTAAACACCCCCATCACCACTGAGGAAATTGAAATTGTGATCAAACATCTGCCCAAAAAGAAAAGCCCAGGCCCAGATGGATTTCCTAATGAATTTTTTCAAATCTTTCAAGAGGAGCTATTACCAATCCTAGCCAGGCTCTTCCATGAAATTGAAAAAAACAGGAACACTCCCAAACAGCCTTTATGAAGCCAACATCACCTTGATACCAAAACCAGAGAGAGATGCTGCCAAAAAATTAAAATTACAGGCCAATATCCCTGATGAATGCTGATGCAAAGATCTTCAACAAAATCCTGGAAAATAGGATCCAATTCGTCATCAAGAAGATCATACACTACGATCAAGTAGGTTTCATTCCAGGAATGCAAGGATGGTTTAACATCCGTAAATCTATCAACATCATACACAACATCAACAAGAAGAAAAATAAAAATCACATGATCATATCAATAGACGCAAGAAAGCATTTGATAAGGTCCAACACCCATTCTTAATCAAAAGTCTCAGCAAGATGGGAATGGAAGGAACCTTTCTCAATATAGTTGAAGCCAATTACCACAAGCCAATGGCAAATATTATCCTTAATGGAGAAAAAAATAAAGCCTTTCCTCTAAATTCTGGTAGAAGACAAGGCTGTCTGCTCTCACCACTCCTCTTCAACATAGTACTGGAAGTTCTTGCTATAGCAATAAGGCAAGTAAAGGATATCAAGGGAATCCAGATAGGAAAGGAAGAAGTCAAGCTCTCATTGTTTGCAGATGACATGATCCTCTACCTAGAAAACCCTAAAGACTCTACCAAAAAGCTTCTAGAAACAATAGACTCCTATAGCAAGGTGGCAGGCTACAAAATTAACACACAGAAATCAATGGCCTTTCTATACACCAATAATGATAGGGAAGAGAAGGAAATCAAGAAGGCAATCCCATTTACAATAGCACCACACAAAATCAAATATCTTGGAGTCAACTTGACCAAATACGTGAAGGACCTATACAAAGAAAACTATAAAACAGTGATCCAAGAAATAAGAGAGGGCACACGGAAATGGAAACACATACCCTGCTCTTGGATTGGCAGGATTAACATCATTAAAATGACAATACTCCCCAAAGCATTATACAGATTTAATGCGATCCCTATAAAGATACTCATGACATTCTTTAAAGAAGTGGATCAAACACTTATGAAGTTCATCTGGAACAATAAACACCCTAGAATAGCTAAAGCACTACTAGGGAAAAGGAAAATAGGAGGCATTACTTTCACCAACTTTAAACTGTACTAGAAAGCAATAGTTATAAAAACATCATGGTATTGGAATAAAGACAGACCCTCAGATCAGTGGAATAGGCTTGAATTCTCAGACATTGTCCCTCAGACATACAAGTACCTACTTTTTGACAAAGGAGCAAGAAATTCTAAGTGGAGCAGGGAAAACCTCTTCAACAAGTGGTGTTGGCAGAACTGGTTAGCCACTTGCAGAAAAGCGAACATAGACCCCCAGTTAACATCATGTACAAAGGTAAAATCCAAATGGATTCAAGATCTCGATATCAGACCTGATACCATGAGGTATATAGAACAACACGTCTGTAAAACACTCCATGACATTGAGATGAATGGCGTCTTCAAGGAGGAAACTACACTTTCCAAACAAGTGGAAGCAGAGATCAACAGATGGGAATACATTAATCTGAGAAGCTTCTGCACCTCAAAAGAAATAGTGTCCAGGATACGAGAATCACCCACCAAGTGGGAGAGACTATTCACCCAACACCCATCAGATAAGGGGTTAATATCCAAAATATATAGGGCACTGACAGAACTTTACAAGAAAAAAAAAACATCTAATCCCATCAAAAAATGGGTAGAATAAATTAACAGACACTTTGATAAAAGAGAAGTACAAATGGCCAACAGGCACATGAAAAAATGCTCCTCATCACTAATCATCAGGGAGATGCAAATCAAAACAATGAGGAGATACCACCTCACACCACAGAGATTAGTGCACATCACAAAGAATGAGAACAATCATTGCTGGCGGGGATGTGGAGAGAAAGGAATTCTTATCCACTGCTGGTGGGAATGTCGTCTAGTTCAACCTCTATGGAAAGCAATATGGAGATTCCTCCAAAATCTGGAAATTGAGCTCCCATTCGACTCAGCTATTCCACTCCTAGGGATATACTAAGAACACAAGAATTCAATACAAAAACCCCTTCCTCACACGTATATTTATTGCAGCACTATTCACAATAGCCAGGCTCTGGAAACAACCAAGATGCCCTTCAACAGATGAATGGCTAAAGAAACTGTGGTACATATGCACAATGGAATATTATGCAGCCGTCAGGAGAGATGAAGTCATGAAATTTTCCTATACATGGTTGTTCATGGAATCTACCATGCTGAGTGAAATAAGTCAGAGGGAGAGAGAGAGAGACGCTTAATAGTCTCACTCAATTATGGGTTTTGAGAAAAATGAATGTTGTTTTTGCACCAATCCTCAGAGATAGTGGGAGGAGGGCTGGAACTTCCAACTCACTTCAATAAGCTCACCACAAAGAGTGGTGAGTGAAGATATAGAAATAACTACACAGAGAACTACCCTAATCATGTTAATGAATGAGAGAACTGGAAAGTCTGTCTGGAGTACAGGGGTGGTTGGTTTGGGATGGAGGGAGATTTGGGACATTGGTGGTGGGAATGTTGCACTGGTGATGGGGGTGTTCCTTACATGACTGAAACCTAATCATAACCATATATGTAATCAAAATGTTTAAATAAAGGGAAAAATAAAATAAATAAATAAAACCTGCCCCTGCATTCAAAAAATAAAAAAGCCCCACAATTTAAGAAGTCAGGAACTTTAAAGTGAGGCTTCCATATGTTTCCCTATGATGCTAATGGGATGGTTTTTCCAATGTTGCCATACTTGATTTGTCTAATGATGCTGTGAACACAGATATTTAGATGAAATCTTCAAATCCATAAAAATGTATAAAAAAAGATAGAACTCACCTAAGGCATGGTGGCCATTAATTCCCAAGGCCTCCGATAGAGATTTAAATGGTAAATTTCCCCCCAAGTATATCTATGTACTAACCTTAGAATCTAGGAATGCTTACTTACATAGGGAGAATTTTTGTGATTATAATTTAAAGAACTAGTCCTTATACAGAGAGGACCCATGTTAGGCACATTTTAGCTAGAGTAAATAATGCCACTTGCTCATCAACTAGGAAGACTATTTCATGAAGAAGTCTTTTTATCATTAAGGTGCATATCCCCAAAATCTTGAAATGAAAAGAAGTAATGTTTAAAAGAAGTAAGGATGGAGAGATAGTACACTAGTTAGTGAGCTGCTTTGCACATGGCTGATCTGAAGTCTATCCCTGACATAGCACAACCACTCATAGAAAATTTAGAAAGACAATTTATTCACTAGGTGGGCATTGGAACCACTATGAGGCCATATTTGAAATTCTTCCACATTTGAGATTTAATATTCTTGTATTCTTCCTTTTTAGCATACCTCCTCATACTAGCAGTGCCAGTGGCAAGTTTGTGAGTTGCTATGATCCCTGGATTCCAAACTGAGTTTCAAGGGTTTAGATACATGCTGTTGCCATTTATCCGTCCTATGGTCTATTGTGTACCATACCTAAGTGTTCTAGCTCTTGGTTAAGAAAATAAAAGCACCCCCGATATAAACTGATCTCCTCTCTTAGAGAGTTATGTTTATAAAATCAAACAAGTAGATCACAATTGGGGCCGGAGCAGTGGGGCAAGCAGTAGGGCATTTGCCTTGTACATGCTAACCTAGGATGGTTTGATCCCCCAGCGTCCTATTTGGTTCCCCAAGCCAGGAATGATTTCTTAACACATAGACAGGAGTAGTAACCCCTGAGCATTACTGGGTGTGACAAAAAAAAACAAAAAATAAAATAAACAAGTAGATTACATTTTTAAACTGCATTCTTAGAAATAATCAGATTTTATAATTGACAGTGTCTTAATTTGGAAAGAATCATTGGTGAATTAGAAGAAGACATTGAGAAAACATACTTTTTGTGTAAAAGTCTGATTTAAATGACAGAAGCAATGAGTGGGGATGAGAAATGTTAAGGAATGCACTGACCCAGAGCTTTGTTCTTTCTCTTTATTGCATAATTCATACCTAAGACTCAGATATGTATTATATGCATGATACATATCTAGACTAGGTGGAACTATGGTCAGGGACACGTAGTAGTAATGCAGATATGTCATATCTACCTCAACCAACAGTTTCTATATTTTTTATCCCAGAACCCAAATTCAAAATAATATAAAATACCATTAAGCTTATGTTTATGAGATTTTTAATTATCAACATTTACCACATTTAAAACTAAAACTAAATTTTTTAAACCTAAAAATGCACAAATGCCCTGAGACCAATGATATTACTTGCCACATAGGTTCTGAAGAACAGAAATGCACATTAATAAACCTTCAGAATTCAGATGGGAAATCAGCTTAATGTTCTCAACTATCTAGATTAAGCCATACATTGGAAAAATATATAATGTATTGGGAAAAAAACGGGTTATTTCCTATGACTTTAGATGCACAAGTAATTTAATATAGCTAACATTACATTGAGAAAAACAATTATGACTATAAAGTCATAGTATTTAGAACATAGATATAAAATTATAAAAGTATTAGAATATCATAGATTAGATATCATAAGATATTAGATATAGATTAAATATTAGATATTAGAACATCATTGAAGATTATAGATCTATGTTATAGCTGATATGAAGAAGACTTTTATCATTAAGGTACATATCCTCAAAATTTTGAAATGAAAGGAGTAATGAACAGGTTGAAAAGATAGTAGTACACTAGGTAGAGAGCCTGCTTTGCACATGTCTGATCTGAAGTCTATCCCTGATGTTGCAATATGGTCCTCTGAGCTCCATGAGTAGTAATCCCTGAGCAAATATGAATGTAGTCCCCAAAAATAACCATAAATTAACAGACCATAAATACTACAAAAATAAACTTCTACTAAATTATATTTCAGTAAATATTTAGGTAATAATGATGATTTTTATATCTACATAGTTATCAAAATAATGTTGATATTAGTGTGGAAGAAATAG
The DNA here is from genome assembly GCA_004027635.1 of Crocidura indochinensis. Classification (NCBI taxonomy): domain Eukaryota; kingdom Metazoa; phylum Chordata; class Mammalia; order Eulipotyphla; family Soricidae; genus Crocidura; species Crocidura indochinensis. Next base: position 26,385 of record PVKC010000202.1, on the reverse strand, counting down.
ACACTTGCATATTTTACCTGGGAAAGGATAAATAAATTAGAATATTTGGAAGGTAACTTGCTCTATTACATATCTGTAATTTTCTCTGTATCTACATACCTTAAGAGTCAGAAATGATTCATATTAAAAACTTCTACAAAATTAACAATTAATAAATTGAATCAATACATTACAATGTATTTATATTTCTATTAAGGATATTTACACTGATTTATTCCCCTATAATGGGATATTTATACTGAAATCTTGACAAATTTTGTGTCAATTCTTTGTTACTTCAGGCAATGCTGCAGGAAACATCTTCCACTTTCCCAGAAACCACTGTTCTGCCTCCTTACTTTCCATCTCTGCAACCGTGTTTACAGCTCGCAGGATCCTATGGGATCCGGAAATTGAACACTCACCATTCACAGAGACAGGGTCAATATGTGGCCATGGCAGGTAGGCAGTTCTCACTGTTCACAGAGGACATAGGCATGACAGAGACCTGAGTTGCTACCGAAGTAAAGAAATGTATGTATGTTTTTTTTTCTCCACTACAGTTATGGTGACAGAGAGGACCAGATCCCAGGGATTGCAAAGTGGGGGCAGTTATTCTGAAGTTCTTCATATATGAATCTAAAATCCAGTAAATAAAAAAGGTGGTGGATGGTTCAGGAGAGCACTTTGAGTCTTTAGTCTCTACAAACTTTACTTTAGAAACCCATACAATTTGGGGCTCTTGAGGAGAGCTTCCCAAACCCTTGATGTGACTAATAGAGTAATTCCACTGCTATATTATTTTACTGCTTTCACCTACCATAACTGTTCCCCTTGGAAAGTCAAAGGAGTGTGTTGCCACCTTGTAGCCTAGAAAGATGGACCAGAAGGTTCTGCTCCTAGGGAGATCTCTGTACTTCCACTAGGAAGGCAGCACCAAACAATTCCATCTTTTGGATTGGTTTTTCTCTTAGGTTTATAAAATGAAGTCAGGCTGAAAAATCCCACAGACTTTAAGAAGCTATGAAGAAGCTGGAGGATCTGGAGGTGTGATAAAAACCTCAGTGTCCAGCTCTCTCACACTGCCCCCCCCCCGCCCCATTGAGTCATATTCTAAGTGGAACCTCTTCATCCCAACATGAGTCCACCTTCTATCCTTTCTGGAATATTTCCCATGGGTAAATACTTGACCCCTTTTCTTCCCTGTGTTCATGCTATTGTGAGTGGAGTTGAATGGGGATGGGGAACATACATCCTCTCACATTTGACCCCTGAGCTTACCTCCATGCTCTTTTAATCCTGGCTTTTGCTTGCATGTTTGTTGTTTGCATGTGGTGCTACTACAGGGTTACACACACATGCTCACTGTTGGTCAAGCATTTGACTGGGGTTCACACACCTGACTGATTAAGAAGATAAAACAGAGCTGCAAGTGCCGCCTCTTGTACATGTTGGCAGCAGTAGAGAACAGATTCAGCTTAACAACTGAAGCAGTTCTCTTTGCTCCTGAATCCACATATACATTTCTATATTTTTTCAACTGCTCCACTGGAGGGGAGGGGGATCATCTCATTTAATGCCAAGAGCTACCTCCATCCCAGGGGCTCTAAATTGACAACTGTCTCAGGATTACATGGTCATGCTCAGTCTGACTTCAATGAGTCCTCTCTCTCGTACTTTCACTCACTGGATAAGTAGGAGATGCCTTGCTACTAGTCTCTGAGCTCCATCGTCATCATCATTCTGAACAGTGTATCCTGAGGAAAAAAATCCATGCCATAGAAAGACAACATAGTAATTTTTATTTCCCATATACACAAAAAGATGAGGACAATTTGAGATACACCGAAGAGCAAGAATGAACCCCTATTTGATATTTGGGCTATACCTGGTGGCACTCAGGGGTTACTCTGGCACTTCTGGCATACTTGGAAGACTATATAGAATGCCGAGAATTGGATCTAGGTTAGCTGCATGCAAGGCAAATGCTCTGTTAGCTGTGTTATCACTCTGGCCCTAAATATATTTTTGAATAAAAAAATAGAGAACTATAGTCTCATCTTTATCAGAAAATACTGAATCCTAATATTTGACTTTTATTAGCTATTCTTTTGCAATTACCATCTCTTTATGGTAAACAAGATGCCTTTCCATTTAACAATATACACGAACATTAAAGTTTAGGATGATTTTATATGAGTTTAGCAAGTAAAGATTATTTATTATTTACTTTATCAGTAAAGATTTTTCTAGGTGGTAACTTGGTGTGACTAGAATGTGAAATAAAAATCTACTTGATTGTAAAATCACTCCATGCACTGTATCTCCAATCCCTGTTGAAGGAGTCTGAATTAGGGTCACACATGAAATAATCCAGACTAGGCTGAGGGTGAAAAACAGATAGTCTGGCAGTCTGCTACTTTGTATAGAGAGCAAGATGCCGTTATTATTGAGTACACTGACCGCCCTTGGGTGGGACAGTAAGAACAGATAACTCAGGCTATCCTGAGCTAGTCCCTCCCAGGTTTAAAAGTAAGACCATCTCTGTTTGGGGTAAATCCAAGTTGTAAACAAACATACAAAAGAACCAGATATGATCTTTGTTTTAGGTAAAATAAGATGTAACCTAACTCCTGGTACCAAAAATCCCTCACCTCAATGAGTGTATTAATATAGATATCAAGAGTTCCACTATATATCCACCCAATTTTCTGTCCTCTTTCCAAATTCCTGATGATGTCTTTCAGTAATGAATATTTTATTGGGTTTTCTGCTTTGCTTGAGTTATTCTGTTTAACAACCCATACAAAAATGTGTTACAATTGAAGTAGACTTTCCAATGTTCATAGCAGACACATATAACTACTGAACTAGTGCTCTAACTTAGAAATCATGAGATTTATGAAGATTCTTGGGTAATGGTTACAAAATTAGAAGCAACAATTTGACAATTACTGTTGTTCTTGTTTGTATTAAATGTATTTTCACTCAAGCAGTATCATGTAATCCTTCTTGTTATAAGGTCAAGTTTCATCACCCACCCTCTTTTTCCTGGCTTTCCTATCAGGATTTGTTTCTTTGCTGCTCATACTACTTATTATATTCAGAGGAATAGTTATAAACAACCCATGTCACTAGAAAAACAAAGCTGTTAAATTAATGTTAGCTGAACTGATGGACTAATTTCATGCAAGATTTTAATCAGAATTGTAGTTGTATGCTTTTTGAGAAGATAAAAAGTTCTAGCAGTCATCTAGAACAACAGAAAGGCTGACCAGACTCAGGTCTTTTAGTTTTAATTTTAGTTTGATCCAATAATTCCATAAGGAAACAGTACAAATTTGAAGGTTTGAGCTTAAACCCCCAAAGAAATCATTTCTTTATTACATTCCTAGTTAATATTTTCTTTTCATGTGAGGTTTGCAGACATAGCAAAATTATCATTTGCACTTCTTTTCAAAAAGAAAAAAATTTAATATCATACCCAAACTCATAACCACATTTAAATGGAAGTAAATTAAATTGGATATTCAGATCAAAGCTTACCAAAGTATCTAATTATGTGTGTATATTTCCCCTCTTCCAAATCTATGTATTTTCATGCTTTGCTATGTACTCTTTGTTCAAAAAGATATTATGAACATCTTTCTACAGAAGTAGACTCAAAACTTTTGAATTAAGAACCTGATATTGAAATTTTAGCTTATTATTTTTTTCTTTTAATAACAAATGATAATGCTAAACATTCCTGTTCTCTACTATAGAAATATTCATTTCTTAGGAATTTTTTATGTTCTAATTAGCTTTCATGAGCAATCTATTGAGAATATTTTTGTATTAGTATCAAAGATTTTCTTAGAATAATTTTCTAGTTGTTGGGTCAATGAAAAATGTACTTAATAATGATTTTAGTGGTTTATGAAGTTGTTTTTCAGCAATATTGTAACAATTTGTATGTATATCAGAAAAATTTGTGTGTGCTTAATCTTTTACATATCTATCAGCATCATAGACATTTTTTCTTTTTCCTAATTTGAACCATGTAAGTGACATTTTAAAAATTTGTTTTTTCAGTGGTCTGAATGGTAATTGTGTTAAATAGCGTTGGCTCCAGAGTATAGCAAAAAGAAAAAAAGAAACTGAGTAGAAAAGGAGAAACACAAATATAAAAGGAGTCATATTTGAAGGGAGTCAAGGGCCAAACAGTCTCAGGTGCATTGATGTGTTAAAAAAAGACAGAACTAAATATCCAAGCCAAAGGCAACAACAATAGAATCAAGAGACCAAAACTTTATTTTTGTTTGTTTTTTGTTTTGGGGTCACTCCCCGATTTACTCCTTGCTATGCGCTCAGAAATTGCTCCTGACTTGAGGGACCATATGGAACAGTGGGGGATCAAACCAAAGTCTGTCCTGGGTCAGAAGCATGCAAGGCAAACACCCTACTGCTGCGTCACCGCTCCACTCCAAGACCCAAACTTTAGCAATCTAAACTTAAAATAGGCCTGTAATACTGGCAGGTTGGGGGCAAAATGGGCATATGGGATGCAAGTGGGGTATGTTGGTGGAAAAAGGTCTACACTGGTAGTGAGATCCGCCCTGATCCATTGTATGTCTGAAGCCCAACTATGAAGGACTTTGTAATTCACACTGGTTTCAATAAAATAAAAATGAATAAGAATTAATTTCAAATCCATTTTGATTCTCTATGAGAACTTGATGTTAATTATTTAGTTTTTATGTTAATTATTTGATGTTAATTATTTAGTACTGTATACTCTACTGTATATTTGGTGTGTCTATAATGTACAACTTGGGTTCAATTCATATTTAGAACTCACTTAACTCTCCCTCCTCGCCTCCCCACCCCACCTCCACCTATATTCTAGACAGGCTTTCCACTTCCCTCATTCATTCACACTGTTATGTTAGTTCTCAGGAATGTTGCACTGGTGAAAGGGGGTGTTCTTTACATGACTGAAACCCAAGTACAATTATATTTGTAATCAGGGTGTTTAGATAAAGATATTAGTAAAAAAGAAAATAAAATCCAAAAAAAAGAACTCACTTAACTACTGTAATATAGTTAAATATTTGCTTTTATTATTTATTATTATTATATATTAATTTCTACTTTTTGTATCATATTTAGAAAGCCTTTCCCTTTTTCACAATTCTACAACCTTCACTACTTTTGCGACTTGATTTTTAATACACATTTTAAAAAGAAGTTGCATGCTTTAGGAACGTAATCTTATCTCCAAAATGTCGTTTTATGGAGCTGAAGTGATAGCACAGTGGTAGGGTGTTTGTTTTGCACGTGGCTGGCCCAGGCTAGGTTAGATCCTCAGCATCCCATATAGTCCCCTGAGCTGCCAGGAGCAATTTCTGAACACAGAGCCAGGAGTAACCCCTGAGTGCTGCTGGGTGTAGCCCCCAAACAAACAAACAAAAAGTCATTTTATTAATTATCAAATGGCTTAACTCTTCCCTATTATGTGAAATGCCATCTTACAGTATAGTATACTATACTATACTTAGTTTTTATTTTTACCTTTCATTTTCAATGCTTCGCTTTCCTAGTGTGCTGCCACATTACTTTGTTTACTATAGTTTGTAATACATTTTAGAATCTGATAGAACAAGGAATCCTTTATTACTCAGACTTTATAAAATTTCCCAGTATAATTTTATTTATGCTTCTATATGAACTATATGTGATTTTTTTGTTTGTATTTTTGTTTGTTTGGTATTTTTGGGGCCACACCTGGTGAAGCTCAGGGATTACTCCTGACTATGTGCTCAGAAATAGCTCCTGGCTTGAGGGACCATATGGTATGCTTGAGGATCGAATCTTGGTTCGTCCTAGGTCAGCGCATGCAAGGCAAATGCTCCACCCCTTGCACCACTGCTCCAACCTCCCCCCCTTTTTTAGTTGTTTTTTTTATATGTGATTTTTTGTAAAGTTCACTTACACATTTAGACACAAAATATAGAAAATACTATAGAATTGCTGGAAGTTTGCAAGATAATGCTGATCAAATTACCATTTAATATCAACTTTAAGAAACAAAGAACTAAATATTTTTTTCAGGATTTAAAAAAATTCTGATTCATACTACAGTTGGTAGTGTGCTTGCCTTGCATCCAGTTGACCTGGATTCATTCCCTAGCACTCTATATGGTCCTCTGTGCCCATCGAGAGGGATCCCTGAAGAAAGTGCAGGATTAAGTTCTGAGTACAGAAGTGTGTGGCTCCAAAACAAAATATTGTTTCAGTATCATTTCAAACCATACTATTTAAAAAATTTATAAAGTGCTAAAAATCTGCCAATGACCCATGAATTAGAAAAACTAAATTCACTTATATGTCCAGACAATGATAATATTTTAAAACGACTACTCAGTGTCCAAAAACTGGAAGCTACTTCAGTAAAAACTAACTCTGGTATTCACCTTAACAAAATATAATCGTGCCAAATGTTCCATTTAGAAGAAGACATCTTTCTTTAAGAGAATCAGATTTATTAAACATAGTAATGCTGTTAACTCTTCAAGTTTCCTCTCGTTCATCTATCTTCCTCACCAAAAGTCCTTTGCAGTTACATAATGCTGTGGCAAAGGACAAAGTGACTGCATTCCAAATAAGAATTCTTAATAATTCTCTGGCAAGTTTCCGGCTGCCTGTTCAGAATTCGAGACCAGAATGTGGCATTATATACTCCATAATGTCATGTAATGTATCTCAACAGTCTCTGGAACAAGGAGAATTTATGACAAGGACACAGCATCCATGGAGGAATTCGTTGCTTTTCCCAAAGTTGACTGCAAGTTTCTCAAATTTGAGGAAAGAGCAAGGTGGCTACACTTTGAATAAATCCCCTCGGCTGTTCAGGACACTAAATGACTATTTAATTTCCAAGCAGATAGAGGAACCAGGCCATACCCCCAATTGAGGGCATGCCGACAAAATGGCCAAGTGTGATCCTTAATTTGTCAATAATGATTTTAGGCCGTGACCCTTAATAGGACCCTGTCACTGGTGAGGTGATTTATGCCTCCTGCGATGACATCAGTACCTATAGTGCTGATAAAAGAACACTTATATTGGAGCAAACAGGATGATGAATGGAATCCGGGTCTCCTTAGTCATCTCATTACTGCCTCTCCTTCACCACGGAGCTAATGTAGCGAGTCATCATGCGCCTGGGGAGTAGTTTGGAGACTGAATTTAATACTGAAAGTGCAGGAAATGTTCTGTAGCCCTGGGTCAAGAGTGGCGGCTAAGGGTACATTTTAAGTCTGTGTATACAAGAAGAAGCAATTGTGCCTAAAATCGCTACACTTCTGAGGAGTTCTGCCACCGTACAGGCCCCATCTCATTGGGCAGCAAGGTTTGCACCCCACTCACTTTCAAAATGACCGTCATCATGGCTTTTTTTTCTTAAAGACCAAGAGACTTACCCTGAATATGATCAGCCTGCCATACTCACTTTCACCCTTGTACATATAGATGCTCCCTTATATGTAGGTAAGAATGAAGTCTGAATGGTGCCAAAATAATCCTTTTACACATCTGGGTCAGAAGTGAGAAGATTGGGCACTACTTGGTACTCTTGCTCTGGCTGTGTAGACAGTGTGGCAAGTCATTTCACCTCTCTGAACAGTAAAACTGTTTTTTGCTTTGTTTGTTTACTTAAGGGCATCTAGGTGTTATTTCTAAGTTCTCTCCTTGCTCCAAAGTCTAATATTTGGAGAAGTGTATTATGAGAGGAGAAGCATGAACCATGAATTGATCTTCCCCCTGAAACACCTATCCTGGATAATAGCAATGACAGAGGGGCTCTGCACAGTATAAGGAGGGTGAATCCATCCTCAGGGACACAAGATGTGTATGTCACCGATAATTCTGCCAGCCCTTGAGTGTAGTGATTCTGCTTACAGAGGGGAGTAGATGCGATTTTATTAGTGCAATTTTATTGCCCTCACCAGCTGCACCCTTTCTCTATAAAAGGTAATTACTTCCAATAGTAACAAGCTAATTGATTGCTAATTAAATCAATTGGCACACTAACCGCTGTCAGAAAGTGACAGATTAGCAGGTCATGTGATGGCGTGTTAGTAATGAAAAGTGGACATAGTCTGAGGGTGATTGACATATGAGATGAAAAGCGATTTGGGATCTCTGAGGTGGTCAGAGAGAGGGCAGGGAGAACATGATTGATTCAATGGTGACTGTCAGAGAGGAAATGAGAATTGAATGGAATTCAGTGTCTGCCTGAACCCTCACCACATGATGCTCCAAGTTTTTTCACATGTAAATAAGGACGATGGAGACTTCTTGCAAATGAAATGCCAAAATGGAAAGGACAGAAAAGGAATGAGGGTACTGGAAGGGAAAGTGTAGTAGTCTTAAAGAAACATTTTTTTTATTAAAAAACTTATAGAATACAAGACTATTAATAAATGTTCATAATTTGTCACCAGATCTCAGCTACCTGACTGTGCTGTGTGCTTATCAGCTTTGAATGACTTCTAGAAGGTTCTTATCTGCTGTAATTATCAATGAAGGGAAATATTTCCTCCTGCATTTGTAATGCATCGAAGTCTGATGAGGACAATGAATTTGGTATAAATTGGGAGTACAGAAAAATGCAAAAGAAGTCTGTAGCAATGTGACAGAGCTACTTCAAAGTCAGTGAGGCATTTATACTGTTTTCAGAGAAAATGATCACTGTCTTGCCCACAGCAGGCTTGGCATTTTGAAATCAATGGATACATATCCACGACAAAGCACCTAAAGAAAGCACCTGAGGTGTAAGCCTATGAAAGTTTTCCTCCCTCAGCCCTTGGCGTCCTACTCAAATTTTGGAATCCTTATTGCAATCCTAGCATGAGACTGTTATTTGCGCCTTTTTTTTTTTTTTTTTTTTTACGTATCCTGGGTAATATCTGAGAGAAATGGAGAAGGAAAGATTTTGTGAGCTGTGTGCCTTCAAGGAGATAGCCTAATTTCTCTCTGTCTGGTTCTATTTCTTCCCAAGGTTTGGAAAAGAGGTTCATGCCTCTGACTGTGTTAAGAATGAACTGAGTCCCTTGCAGGATCCTCCTAAAAAAGTTGATGAGAAATAGGATTAGTATCATTAACAAGAGAAGCAGTATCTCTTTAGCCTCAACAGAGACCCTGTGCAGACTGAGGGGGTAGGAACTCGGTATGAGGGAAAAAGAGATCCTAAAGGGGAAAAAGGTGAAATAAATTGGAATTCTGAAATGTTTTCCTTTAAAATTTTTTTTTTGTTTTTTGGTTTTTGGGCCACACCCAGTGGCACTCAGGTGTTACTCCTGATTATGTGCTCAAAAATCTCTCCCAGCTTGGGAGACCATATGGGACGATGGGGATCAAACTAGGGTCCGTCCTAGTTTAGCACATGCAAGGGAAACACCCTACCACTTGAACCACCACTCTAGCCCCAATGTTTTTCTTTTTAGAAATAGACCTAATTTTTGACATTTTCAGTTGTATTATTTGAAATATAGTAAAATAACCATCTTATAGATTTTGGACTCCCATGAAAGTAAATAATTTAAAGCATTTGTAATTAACACAGAAGTTTCTAAGTGTTATTTCCTTCTCCTACACAAGAAGACAATAGACAAAAATGCACCTTTATTACGATCTGGAAGGATTCTATTTACCTTTTTTTGAGATAAAAAAGGGGGCTTCCAAAGCAGTGCACAGGAAGTACAGAGCCCCATTAGTGATTTGTGGCCACCTAAGCAGCTGTTAAGTGCAAGGCCCTGAGGATATGATTTTTATGCTTGGAACCTGCAGTACAGCATATACCAAGATCATGTGGTGTTGGAAATCAAATTTGGGTTTGGTGCATTGTGTCTTCAAGACTGTACCACTTCCTGGTATTTTGAAAGTCTATTTTTTTATCTTCCCCATCTACTACTCAGGGACACAGAAGGGAGGCTGCAGTGGGTTCCAGGAAATAGTTAATCTATGTCTGCTTGCCTGCCTGCTCCATGCCACCATTTGTTCTCAGAACCCTGCTTTGCACTAAACATTGGCACAATTTCCACCTTCTGAACAATTCTAGTTGTGACTCTAAAGTGGATTCTATAGCATATCAACCTCATTATAGGATCTCTGTCCTGAGTGAGACACAGTCTTCTGATTTTATCCATCTTGCTTCTGTAGTAGTACACTATACCTGACTAGAGGGTTACCATCAAGGTAGACCTGAAATTCTGAGCTTACTATAAAACAGAGAGAGATAGAAATAGAGATAGATAAATGTACTTTGTTCTTCCTCCACAAAAGATCATCTTTTTTCACACCCATAGCAACCTTGCTGCTTTCCTGAAAGAACAGAAAAGGCATCTTTTTGAGATCAATGATTTTTCAGCAGCACAACTAATTCTTACATTTTTGACCCCTTGCCAGAGAGAAATTTGTGCCCACATTGCTCAGGTGTCAAGTGAAAAGCATTCCAGCTTTTAGCAAAATGTCATTTTGTCACAAACATGAAAAGGAGCTTTCATGTTTGTCTCTTCAACAGGAGACCAAGCTGTAGAAAAGATGGGTTTTCCCCAGACATTTCTCTCTGGACTTACCCAACAGTCATTGTCATTTCATAGTATTTGTTAGTGTACCCTCAGTATCCTTTCCACCACCTGATTTTCTAGGCATGATCATTCTCCTTGACAGGCTCACTTATGAGAGACTATGTGGTCTGATGGTTAAAGATATAGGCTCTGGAGCCATTTTGCTAAGGTTCAAAGCCTAATATGCCACTAGATAGTTTTGTTATTATGAACAAATTATTGTTATCTGTGTTATCTGTGTCTTTGTTGTGTGTGTGTGAAGCATACCTGGAGATACTCAGGGGCTACTACTGGCTCTGTGCTTAGGGGACAAAATACAGGGTTCGGGAGAGAACTGAACTGGGGTTGTCATATGCAAGTCAAGTATATTTATTTATTTATTTATTTATTTTTGGTTTTTGGGCCATACCCGGTGACGCTCAGGGGTTACTCCTGGCTATTCGCTCAGAAGTCGCTCCTGGCAGGCACGGGGGACCATATGGGGAACCGGGGGATTGAACCGCGGTCCGTCCTAGGTTAGTGCAGGCAAGGCAGGCACCTTACCTCCAGCGCCACCGCCTGGCCCCCCAAGTCAAGTATCTTAAGTCTTATCTCTCTGGGATTGTGCCCCATTTCTTACCTACGAAGTAGTGATAAAGTGTATAAACTTTGTGGTAAGGATTAAAGAATATATTTTATATATATTAAATAATATAGAGTGTTAGCTTTCATTATACAATTGTACAAAGTGGCTCACAAATGTAGTTGACATATCTGCACCTGGCCAGCTCTATGGACTCTGTTCATGAAAGAGATATAAACCAAACCATAAAAAATCTTATGGAAATGTCAGCCATGCAGCTGAAAGCTGGCAATCTCAGGAGGAGAGGGCAGGCCAAGTTCTTACTGCACCCAGCCCCCACAACTATTTGTCTATGGCCCTGCTTTACCACTCCTCTACCACTCTCTGAAGAGACATCAATCTGACCAAATCTCTAGGTATGCCTGTATATGGGATGGCATCACCAGAACTTTCTGGAGTGAGAGCAGACACCATCCCTTTACCTTCTTGTATTCCTGAAGACCTGACAGTCAAAATCGTGTCCCACAAAAGCCTCAATATCAGCAATAGTGCTTGGAATTCCTGGACTGGTGGACATGTTTGTAGCCATATTACAACTGCATTCTTGTTTAATACTGTCATCCCCATAAGAACACACCAATTTAGATGACAATGTGTACTTAATATCACCTAATGTTAAAAAACAAAATAGGTAACAGAAGTGAAAGCTAGCAACAAGAGTTTACTAAATCTTCTGCCATTACCTTAATGATCTCATTGGAAATACAATAATTTTCACAAATTTGCTTGTTGTTATATATTTCTTTTTATTATTTTTCTTCTCTTCCTTATTTCATTCCTCCCATCTGTATCCACAAACTCCTGAGACAGGGGCTGGCTGCACCCAGAAGACTCCACATAAGGACTTTCCGGTGCTTTACACTGGTATGTCAGGGGCTCTGGGCAGGACAGCTAGCCATGGGACCCCTGGGCTGACCACTTAGTCCAGGGTTACTGAGGCCCCCCACACCAGTAGTGTGGAAATTCTTCCCCTCTGGATACTGGACCCCATTCAGGTGTTCTTTTCTTACTAGTATTCATTTTCAAAAGCGCCCGCGCGACTTCTATACTCTAACAACACCCAAAGATATTCTTAAGTCTTGACTGTTTCTAGGGAAAAAAATGAAATTCCTTAGATTTGGAGGATAATATTCAAATAGGTCTCTAAAATCATTGGATGAGTAGCTGTAACCTCCTATACAGTGGTCCTCTCTGCTTTGCCAAGCCTAATCCATAAACAATTCATCTATACAATATATTTAACCCCTCTGATATATTTCCCCTCCATCACACGGAGACCCTTCTTTACCATCATCTCCCAATCCCAATTCCTTATCTTCCTCTCTTTATGCTCAGTTCTTTAATTTGCTAGGCACCATGACCGACCCTCTGCCCCAACATATTCTTCCCTTTCGCACACCCCTACAAATCTTATTATTACTCCTTAACTCTCTCACCCCAACCATCAGAACCCCACATTTACCTTCTTTAACTTCAGTACTACAGTTATAATCACAGACCAAAGTCGCACATTGGATTTAACAACCCCCAACTATTTCAAAAGACATAAAATGGACATATATGTCTTTTTAATATTTTATGTGCATTGTCTTTAACAGCTATAACTCTTTCTCAATATTCCTTTACCATGACGATTCTACCCACTTTTTATCTTGTCTTCTCTTTGTGAACTGTTCAATAACGTATTTGGGGGGAAGAGTCTCTCAGTTTAACGCTTATGATTGAACCATGTCATAGGAATTTTTGGACTTGTTCTTATGGCCTCCATATGCGTTGATAACGCCTTGTGGCATTGTTCCTTGCTTGCATAGGCACATTAAAATGGGAAAATAGGGTCCGGGAGATAGCATGGAGGTAAGGCATTTGCTTTTCATGCAAAAAGGTCATCGGTTCAAATCCTGGTGCCCCATATGGTCCTCCGTGCCTGCCAGGAGCAATTTCTGTGCATGGAGCCAGGAGTAACCCCTGAGCACTGCCGGGTGTGACCCAAAAACCAAAAAAAAAAAAAAAAAAAGGGAAAATACTATCCACACAAGTTCTTATCTAATAGAGGCTGGAACACACGATTCTTGTAGTACAATAGGACCTTACACCCTGAACCTCAATATAATGACCTGGCACAGGCCTCCAAAGAATGGGCATCCCTGAACCAGACAAGCTATCTATGAAACATCCAATGTTTTTTATAACATCTGGAAGCAATCCTCTACCATGGCTCTGACATCGACCTGCTCAAAAGAGACTTCCCTTAACACTAAGAAGACTTAACAACAACAATGACCTGCTCTACAGGACAGGGTTCTCTTCATTGCCCTTTAAGTTGAGGTGAAATGAGAAGACGTTCTACACCATTCTGAATGCAATATAGAATATGCAGATTCCAGGATCTTTAATACAGAAACTTGATACCAGCAACAGAGACTGTGTGAAAAATAAAAGGGTATCAGCAACAGACAATGACCTGGATTGGACAAACTAGTTTGCCTGGAGCCTAGAGTTGGTCTTATGCCAGGAAACTTCAGGGGTAGGGTCTCCTTGTATTTAGGCCAAGACTTTCCCTTTCCATGTCCCTCATATTTTGGTGGGCCTATGCAAATAATAATTGCCACTCTAACACCGTTTTTACTGTGCTCATTTGACTCTAATCCTTAAGAAAAACAACCCACTTAAACTTTTGAGGTTAACTTAAACTAATAGGCATGTACATGGAAACGTAAAAAAGTACTTTTCCTTCAATGTTTAAGGAGTTACATAAGTCTTATTTCTTCAGATTGTTATGTGTGATGCTAAGAAATATTATGTACTACTATCTGGGGATTTGAGGAACAAAGTAATTATACATGGGTTCTGTTTTATTTTTCTTTTTTCTTTTTTTTTTTGGTTTTTGGGCCACACCCGATGACGTTCAGGTGTTACTCCTGGCTATTCACTCAGAAGTCGCTCCTGGCAGGCACGGGGGACCATATGGGGAACCGGGAGATCGAACCACAGTCCGTCCTAGGTTAGCGCAGGCACCTTATCTCTAGCACCACTGCCCGGCCCCCCTGTTTTATTTTTCTTAATATTCTTTGACTGAAAGTTCAAAGTTAAGACACCAGCAATGGAACTACTGTTTATGGGTGATTGTCCTTCCACTGTAACTTTACCTTGTCCTCGTTCTTTGCATCTTTGTTCTCATAATTAATAAGAAAAAAGCATGCAAATCATCATTTAGAGTGCTTACTTAAATATTGGGTCCTGTAAATATGTGGACCTATTTTTCCTTTATTACTTACTTTATTCAAACGATATGAGGACCTATTTTTATGTGAAGTGATTGACAGTGGATGCTTTCTGGAAACTACTGGGATAGTAGAAGTCATAAAAGTAATAGTTGGTACTGTTTTTATTTTTATTTTAATATTTATTAATTTTGGAGCTAGGAGAACACCCCATGGAGTTCAGGGAATACTTCTGGTTCTGCATTCAAGGATTACTGCTTGAGGAGCTTGAGAGACTATATGAGATGTTGTGGAAGGTCAAATGCAAAGTAAGCGTCCTATCTCTCATCTATATCTCTTTCCATAGAGTCTTAAAATTCTGAATCCAGGAGGGTAATATTATTCAGATACTAGAGCATTTGTGGAACATGCTTCAGAGCCTTATTTGATTCACACAGTGCAAAATTTCCCTTCACTATTGAGCATTGCTGTGTGCAACCCTAATCGCACTGAAGGCCACAGAGTATCTTCTGACCCAAGTACAATAGCAAACTGGGCCATATAGCCTACACCACTGAACTAATCGTCTATGAAAGTCATATTTGGTTCCCTGTCTCCAGAACCACTTGCTGTAGTCCCCTTTCAAAAGAAATATTGAATTAAATAGCTGTAGCAAATAGTATAGTCCTCTATTTAGTTATTCTTATTTAATTTAGGAAGCAACCAATTCTAGTCTTTACCATATAGTAAAGGAATTATTTAAAGAAGATGCATAAATCAGTTGAACCAAAACACTATCATATGCTTCAAGACAATCTTATAGTTATATTTGACTAAGGCCTCATTAATTGCTATACTGATGAAGATAATTATTTCAGTGATGCTTCAGGCATTATGCTGGATATATCCTGTTTAATCCTCCTAACATGTTAAGAGGTCAGTGATGTCAGAAAATATGAGAGAGGCTTAGATAGAGTGTCTAAATTATCCATAGTCACATGACTAGAAAGAGATGAAGGTCAGATTCCATTTCAGCTATGTGTGACTTAAATGTCTGCACTATTGAAATGAATATGCTGGAATCATTAAATGTCAGCTCTACTATTTATATTCTCCCACTGATCATTATACTTGTTGCCATATAGCTTATTATATCCATAAGGTTCAAAAACACAGTATCAGTAAACAATATACATTAAAATAGTTTGCAAATATTTGCTTAATATTATTATGATGGTTGATAGGGCAAAGCTAAAATCTATAGTACAGATCATTATGAAGGGCAGCCTGGAACTCTTGGGTATAGGAGTGAAAATGACTCTTCACACATAAAATTACTTCTTCCTAAGGAGAATCTCACTTCTATTCCAAAGGTTTTCAATTGATTGAACCATTCCTTCCCAGGTGGATAACTTACCTTAAAGTTAAATGATAATGGACTTCAGTTGCATCTATAATATATACTTCACAACAATATCTAAATACAGATTGAACTGAAAAAACCTGAGAACTAGAGCTAATACATTGAAGACAAATAAAAATGACTGGTACTCCTTCTTGTGTACTACTTCTTGACATTAAAAGAATGGCTATAACATCCATATGCACATCACAATGGTAAAACCATTATGCATATAAATGGCACTAATTGTTCATTAGAAAATCTTACAAAGTTCTTGTATAACATTCATTCTTTTCATTTGAAGTTTTGGAAATCAAATATTTGTAAATAAAAGCTAATGATTTTAGTTCATTTTATGTTATATGATAAAGAATACTATATTAAAAAACAAGGAATTTTGTTTAGCACATCGGAACATATTTGTAACAAAATACATAGATTAGGTCAGAGAGATAGTGCAGGATAATTACTTGTTTTGCATGTGGCTGATACTAGTTTCATTCCTGGCACTGCATATGATCCCCTCAGTTCCTCTTAGAGTGATCCCTGAGCACAAGTAGGTGTAGGTGTGTCCCAGCTACAAACAAAAAGAATATTTTTAACGGGTTACATGATCTTTATAGTACTTACAACTACTTTGTTGTTGTTGTTGTTGTTGATACAGAACTATGAAGTGATTGGGTGACAGTATCAAACTCAAACTCATGTTCCAAGGAATTATTATTGAGCCTCCAGACAGAAGCATTCTTTACTTGGCAATGATGACCTTTTGGCTAGCAAAGTAAGAGGTCAAGGGTATGGGAAGAAACATTCTTGCTAGTGGATTATTGGGAATCGCAGTGTATAATGACACTTCTACTTTCAATTAATACCTGAACTCATATTTGCAAAGGAGAACAATATGATTTCTTGATGCTTATTTAGAACATATATAGCTTCCTTCAGGGCATTATCCAAGCCTCACTCACATAGTCAGCTAGTTAGAACAGGACTGAGTCTATCCTAAATTCATCCTTCTATTCAATCAAGCAACTGCTTGAAGAGGATGGTGATCATAGTAGAACTAGTGAGTTTCCCATGCATGGGTCATTGCCATACTTAATTTTCTGTGAAGTGGCTTCTTTTATCAGAGCAATGCTGGATAATGGTGGGTAAAGCATCATGTTAGTCTTGGATGGTAGATTTGGAAGAAGCATTACTCTTGAGAAAGCAAATCTATATCAAGTAAATGTGTATTATAGTTAGAACAAAATGCTGCCCCCTCTTTGATGGAAATGACCTAATGTAATCAACGTGCTACCTGGTAGCTGGATGATTACCCTGTAAAATGGTGTCATATTAGGGAACTAATATTAGTCTTTGGTGCTGACAGAGTGGAAATTCAGCAGTATCTACAGCTAAGTTGTTCTTGATAAGTGGAACCTCATGTCACTGAGTCCATTCATAACCTCCATCTATCTTCCATGGCCACTTTATTCAATGAGCCCTTTTGAAAGTGAGAGAAGTGGCTATGAAAAGATGCATTTTTAGAATCATCCTGTTATATATTATAAAACATATAGATCCACTTGTAAATTAATATTTTTTGCCAAGGTCACACATAGTTGAACATTCACAGGACACAAATGTCTTCTATATCTGTGACTCTTCAGAGATGATTATCCTTATTTCTCTTCCCTGTACCTTAATGTCACTATTTTTTAAATGTAGTGCTACAACTATCTGTTGTCAGGATGTACCTAGAGAATAGCTAAAGTATGTTTAATCAAGTAAGACTTTTTTATTATTATATATAATTTTTATTTTGACCATATTGACTTACATATCTTTCACACTAGTATTTTAGGTTCATAGTAGCATTGAATCAGGGGAATTCCCATCACCAAATTTGTCCTCCCTCCACCCCCATTCACATCTTGCATCCCATATCCCCCATCCTCACCCCCCGGGCTGCTAGAATAAGTGGTCCCCTCTGTGTCTAGCTTACTACATAGTGATCATATATCTGTTTGGTAGTGGCACCCTCCCTTTTTGTCCCCCCTTATTTGAGAGGTGGAACTAGATAGTTCAAATTATGTAATTTTGTTTGAAGAAAAGAAAAGCAATAAAAAAGTGATCATAGTAAGCTCTCAGTGAGCTCATAGATTCAGGTTGGAGAAGAGGATGCCATAGTCTTAACATCTGAGCAATTCCTGAAGAACTTATACCTCTAGAACCTCACACTTCCATGATAATAAGGAGCTCTATGCACCACAACACTATATTGTGCAGATCATGTCACATGATTACTTGTTGGTTCAAGATTAAGTGTTCATTATCAGTTAAATCCATCATTAAACCCAAAAGCTATTTCTCAAAAGGAAAGCAATTATTCATGGTGGCTAAACTGGTCTTTCCTTCAAAATATTGAAAGTCTCTGTGCACTGTGATTTCTATTGAGATCTGTCAAGGACTCCAAAAGGCATTTGTATTTGCCATTGACTCTTCATGTACCATAGAACCTGTGGGATCAAATAGCAGAGTATTTGCACAACATTTTTCTTTTGTTCTGGACCCTATCAAAATTAGCAGCTTTTCAGGCTATTCAGTAGATGAATAACATAGGTAATCGAAGGACAAAATGCTGTCTATAAAATCCCGAGTACTCATTGTGTCTCTTTTGGTTATAGGAGAAGACAGATGTGGCAAATTTTTGGTCTTGATTATGTACCCTAGTATTGAACTCCTAGACATTTTGTTGCTATGAATTTTTATCAGATTTCATTTTCACCTTCTGACATACATATTTTAATAGTAAGTTCAAAGTAGTTGCTATTATTTGTTCAGTGGATCCTATCAACTTAAATATGATTGGTAAACTAGCATGATGTTATGCGAATGCAAAAGTTGAGCAAAGTTCCTCTGGACTATATCATCTTCTAGGATTGGGGAGTTAAAACACTATGGAGGAAAGACAGAAAGGTATATTAATGCCCTTGCAAACAGAAGCAATCTACTCTTTGTGGTCATTGCTAAAAGACTTCAAGAAAAATATATTTGCCATATCAATGACTGCATACCAGATACTTGGGAATATGTTAATTTGTTCAAGCAATAAAACTATATCTGGAATAACTGTTGTAATTGTAAGAACCATCTGATTAAGATTATAAAAAGCTACCATTATGCTCTAAGAACCATTTGCTTTTGCAAAGTCCAAAGAGAAGTAAATGAGAATGTGAAAATGCATCATCATCCTGACATTTTCAGGTCATTGACAGTGATAATTATCTCTGTACTCCTTCTAGGAATAAAGTTTTGCTTAGCTATTTTTGTATCTGAAAGCAGTTTTCTTTCACTTTACAGATCAGGAAGCCAATTGAGATTCTGCTCATTAGTTTTGAGATTCTGGATATATCAATACTAAAATTCCTGAATGCAGAGAAAAGAATGAATTCAGAGATATTATTGTTCCACACTGCAGTGGGCCTACAATAAATCACTAGTAATGTCTGACTTTTATAAAACTCTTCTTGACTGGTGAATCATAGTGATGTTTCAGAATCTCCTAGAATGTTGTTCAGTGAAAGTGTATCCTATTCCCTCAAAGTTTATTTTGTTTCCTTTCTCCAGCATTTTGACCACAGTGTCCCTTTAGGCATAAGTCCACAATAAAAACTTTGTATAATACACTGGAATTCATTAAAGTGTCCCCCCCTAAAGGAGTTATTCCTTTCATACAAGCAGTCAGCATCTGTATGTATGGGAATCTCAAGTGTTGGAATTGATAGGTCAATAAGTCTCTATGATAAAAAGTTAGACTTCTATTTATTCTGCCTAATAACTTTGCACATTAAAACCACAACCATAAACACTATTATAACTATAATACCTAAATTGTAATAGCAGCAATAGTAATAATAATAAACTTTTAAAAATTATGTAGAGAGATAAAAGAATTCCATGATAATAATTAAGTCATATGAACATGTTTTAAATCTGTAACTTTTATTATTAGTCAACATCATCCTACAATAGTGCATTTTGAATTTTTTTCACCTTTTGCATTACCTTTTTTTCCTGATCTTTCACTAATGTTTCCTTCTTGTGTTTGTTTGTTTGTTTGGGCCACACCTAGAAGTGTTCAGAGTTTAGGATACTCCTGGCTCTGTGCTCAGAAATTGCTTCTGGTTCGGGGGTGGCTGTGGGGACCATATGGGATGACAGAGATTGAACAGGCATCCGTTCTGGGTCAGCTGTGTTCAAGAGAAACACCCTACCACTGTGCCACCACTCTATCCCCTAATTTTGTTTTGTTTTGTTTTGGGGCCACACCCCACAGCACTCAGAGGTTACTCCTGGCTCTATGTTCAGAAGTCACTCCTGGCAGGCTCAGGGGACTATATGGGATGCCAAGATTTGAACCACCATCCTTCTGCATGCACGGCAAACACCCTACCTCCATTCTATCTCTCCAGACCCTTCTTTAATTCTTCTTTTTTCTCTCTAAATGTGAGAGATAGATAGAGCTGAACCCAAGACTTTAATATTATATTCCTTGGCCTTTTTATCTTTTAACCTTAGAAAACTGCTTCTTAGAATATTTGCTTCCTATCCTACACTCTCTCCATGGTGGAATAATTTACCTCTTTCCTTTTATTGATTAGCTCTTGAATACTCCCTTTTCTTCTTTAATTTCAGGCATTCTTCTAACTCTTCTCTTAGGTTGCTCTGGCATCTACAAAGCTATTTTAACATGTATAAAAATCTCATTTGTTCTTTTTCACTCATTTGCTTATTGACTTTTATATATACTACAATATATCATTAATGATCACATTCAGCATTATAATGGTCTTTATGCTGGATCTTCCTTACCTGGTGCTCTAGTCCAGACTATAATTCATATATCTTACCTTTGTGGAGTGACTGTAAAAAATTACTGTTTAAAATGCATTGACAATTCAGAAGGGCAGGGATAAAAGGAACCAAATCTGACTCTGGCTGATGTCCTACTAGCACTTAAATCTAATTCCTCTCTGCAGGCTTGATAACACTTTCTTCTAGCTTTCAGTTCAAGAGGCCTATGTGTGTATCTTTTCCCACTACCAAAAAGCAATTCTCTTCTCTATGACACTGGATATTGTGTTGTCTGTCTCCAGGTTCATGATGGGCCAGAGTTAGTCTGAACTGACACTGCTTTCTCTAAAATTAAGTAAAAATCAAGGTCTTTGGTACATTTTTTAAAAGATACCGTTTTTAGGGGGTATGAAGGCTGTGCTATCCACACCAAGAACAAAGATCATGGTCTGAAAATTATCAGAGTAGCTAAGGAAAGTGGAAAGTTTATAGACCAAATATAAACTAATACATTACATAAAAGGAGATGAAGTTTGGTGGTTTGATGAATGCCAGTGAGAGGATAATGCATGAATTTGTGCATATATGGGGCTAGTGTTGAATATGTTTTCAGATTAGTGCTCATATCTTCAAGGGTGTGGGATAGATCAAGGTCAAGAAACTACTTAGATCAAATCCTTGGATATACTGGTATAGATGGATTCTCTAATCTCTGCTCTGCTAAGCTGAGCTCCAGTTTCACAGATCCTATGTTCCACAGCCTACCAAGTTTCATATATGTCTTCATTCTGTTTTTGTAAAAGTAATTGATCTAAAATTTTTCCTCATAGAGCTTAAAAGACAACCAATCCTGCTGTCTCTTGATAAAAGAAGATGAGAAAACAATTGTTCATCCCAATCATATACACTAATTAGCTCTTAACTTACTTCCTTGTGCCTTGGATGTTTAGGAAGATAAGGTAAGAGACTGAAATCATACCACCACTCCCTCTTTTTCTCTTGATCTGAACATCATATAGTCTTTAAAAAATAATATCTTCAAACTTTCTTGAGAAGACTTAATACAATAATCCTTTTAGGATCCTTTAAATTCATTTATTTGGCATGTTCTTTCTGGTACACTGATTTACATGATTGCATTTTCTCAGGTATAATATAATACTAAAGTATTTTCTCCTCTAACTTTCTTCATCTAAGCAGGATCTTTTCACTTCAAGAAGAGCAGCCAAGTGTCAAATTTGGCCTTTCCCAATACTTGCTTAAAGAAGGTCCACCAATCCCCTGATGTGATTGGCAACGTTGTCTTTGGGCCAACTGCAGAAGGCAGTTGCAGATGGTGCTATGGAGAGATAGTGTGTGGAAGACACCTCCCGCCAATTCTGGAGGCCCAGGCCCAGCCAGACCACCAGACTCCTGGCAACTAGTCAAGACCTCAGCCTTTTTATGAAGGCCATGTGGGATTGCATCCAGATACCTTAGGAGACTGTCTGGCAACCTGTTCCCCCAGCGTGAGGCACCTCTCTTCCTTGGCCTTGGAGCCAGTCAGAGCATGAGGGAAGAATGCTTGGCAGAATTAAAGTCTGGAGGTTGTCTGTATCTTCAATCTTCAGAAGAACCTACTTAAAAAATTGGTGGAAATTTTCTGAGGATCAAGCCCAGGGCTTCACACATGCAAAGAGCAGAGTTTACTAAGCTACATACTTTTCCAAATTATTTATCCTCAAGTCTGATTTATAATACTAATTATATAAACCTTGGACTTCCTGTCTTACTCTTTGAAACTAAAATCTTATAACTGTGTTCTTGGGGGATCATGTTGTGACTTTAATCTATTTAGCATTCAGTTATCTACTTCTGAAAACATTACTTCAAAGTTTCTTTGTCTATTCTTAGATCAATCCATGTAAATCTGGGGAGGATTCAGACTAAAATAGCAAGTAGAGCACAGAAATGGCCAACCAGCACTTGGCAGACCTCCAGTTCCAAGTCCTGATTGGATTGGTTAGGAATGAACAAGTGACTGGAAGCTTACAAATTAGTGTGATGTTATTACTTACCTATAGTTGTGAAATCATGATACATTATTTGGAAGATACTGAACCCTGAAGTCATGATGCTTCTATTGTGGAAAAATCCTTTAATTTTAGCTGCTATTAAATCTGGGAAGAAGTAGAACTAGAACTATTGGCATTATTTTGTCACTGCAAAGAATCTGAAAATAAGACCAATATGATGAGCAAAGTCAAGTAAGAGTGGTTCCTGATATCATTTTTCTTCTAGAGAATTCAAATAATCTTTAAATTATTTCCAATCTTGAATATTTTCTTTCTATTATATAAAACCAACATTATTTCTTACTTAAATAGTTTGGTTCTGATATAGTGTCCCTATGTATCTTGAATATTGTTTCCAGCTGTCAGCTTGATGAGCTGTTTGATCAAGTCTCATTTTAAGCTAGACAATATGTGTGTGTGCACAGGCACACACACTTATGAGAAAGAGACAGAGAAAAAGAGAGAGAGAAAAAGAGGCAGAGAGACAGAGACATAGAGATAAATCCAAGCCAAAATTCTGGTAGTGAGTTTGAGTAAGAGAATGAAATTGCTATTAGAGCTGTGAAAAAAATTATTTTAGTGATTTTTGCAAAAATCATGATTTTTGAGTGTTTTGCCCATTTTAATAGTTGTCTTCATCTTGTAGTTAATTCATATTTCTTTATATATTCTCATTATCAGAATTTTATCAGGTATCTGTTTTAAATATTTTTCTATGAAACTTCTCTTTTACTATTTAAATATAATTAGATAAATGAATTTTTACTTTTAATAGTAAATTTTTTCAATTTTATTGGTATTTATCTTTATGGTGTCAAATACCATTTTTTATAACTTATAAGTTTCATATATACCTATTATGCCTTATTTTTTTATTTTCCTTTACATGTTTTGTTTTAGATATCTTAATTTTTCTTGGAAAGAAAGCTACAAAGATTCAATTATATTATAATCTAATTACATTTAGCCATCTTGAACTTATGTCTGTGTATAATACTGTTATATATTATCTGTGCATATATATAATTTTTTTCCCAGTGAAATAAACAATTAATCAGGCATCAAACTTTCAGGTCCTCGCTTCTGGGATAAGCATATTTCCCAGTGTTTTCTTTAGCATCATTATTGTCGATACTCCAAAACAAACAAACAAAATTCCTATACTGTGGAGTTCATTGTTCAGTTAACAAGAAGGATATTTTCTAGTAACTGCAGAAATGTGTAAATATGTAAATTCAGGTAGATTGAACAGGGGGCAGGAGAGGTATATAGTGTTCTGGGTTCATTTGACCAGATTCTAATATTATCTCTCCATCTATTCTGAGATTCTTAGCCCTTTCTAAGACCTCACTTAGATCTAAGACCTAAGATTCTTTATTTTATTTGTATTTTATAGAAACCATTGTGATTTATAAAGTTCTTCATGGGTGGATTTCAGACATACAATAAACTAAGGCCAATCTCACCACCAATTTTGACCACCAATATTCACAGAATGCATCCTCTAATACCACCCTTTAGTCTTTGACCTACCAGTATAACAGGCCCATTTTAAGTTTAGATTGTTATAGTTTGAATCTCTTGATTCTATTGTTGTTGCCTTTGGTTTGGATAATTAGTTATGTCCTTTATATTTTCATCAGTGCACCTGAGACCACTTGGCCCCTAGCTCTCCTTGCTTTTTTTCCTCCTTCTTAATTTATAGAAAAATGCAGAAATATGAGGTAAAACAAAGAAATTAGTCTTCAAAAGTGTATGAAAAGGTGTGAGCCTCTATCTAAAAGATAAAAATGGGATGGCATTTTTTGCATAGACAGCAAAAGTTGGGGAAAATATAAAGAAAAAAACCTTTGGCTCAAAAACAGGGCATTCTTATTCCATGAAGCATCCTGACATAAGACCAAATTAAGGCTCCAGGAATATTAAGTTGTCTAACACCAAAGTCTTTCTTCATGGTCCAGGAAAAGTTCTCCTCAATCATGGTTGTCACAATCAGGCTTCAATAATTAGAGATCTTGGTTTTTGCATAGATCCTATTGTCAAAGTTAGAGTGCCATGAAGCATTTTCTAGTTTCATCCCATCCTTAGGTGGCTTGGCAGGAAAACCCACCCAGAAAGCAAGTTGTTGCTGTTTGCAAGTTGTCAGGATTTCATATAAATCCACCCTGGAGCAAGTCAGTATGAGGGCAGCATTAGGGCCTTCCATGGTAAAAGTTTGATTCCTGGTGTTAGTGTATAAAATTGTGATGGTTCCAAAGATAGAATCCAAGTTTCAGGGGTGAACAGCTGATGTCCAACTGACTAAAGTCTAAGTCAAGTCACTATGACAAATGCTCAGGTTGAAATGTCCCCTGCAATAAAAAAAATTAGTTCTTATCCCTAAGAGATAAAAAATTCCTTGCTATACATAAGATTTTCCTATTTTGGGCTCGGAGCAATAGCACAGCAGTAGGGTGTTTGTTCTGCAGGCGGCTGCCAAGGACGGACCTGGATTCGATCCCCAGCATCTGATATGCTCACCCAAACCAAGAGCAATTTCTGAGTCCATAGCCAGGAGTAACTCCTGAGCATTACAGGGTGTGACCCAAGAAGCAAAAAAAAAAAAAAAAAAAAAAAGAATTTCCCATTTTAATGTACCTGTGCAAAAAGGAACAATGTCGCAGGGTACTACTGCCACATATGAGGGTAAAAATAGCAAGCTAAACAGTCCCTATAACCTGGTTCTAATATGAACCCAGAACCCAAGAGAAACTTCTCTACTAGAATTTCCCACTAAACAAATCAAATAAAGGGGATGGGGAAAACTACATCTACATAAGGAAATACTCAATGATAATTATACCTGTTAAGGAAATACAAAGAAATATACATAACCCGTTTAAGTCTTTTGAAATAGTCTGGGGATGGAGTAAAATCTTTTTATTATTATTATTTTTTTTTTTTTGGTTTTTGGGTCACACCCGGCAGTGCTCAGGGGTTATTCCTGGCTCCATGCTCAGAAATTGCTCCTGGCAGGCACGGGGGACCATATGGGGCACCAGGATTCGAACTGATGACCTTTTGCATGAAAGGCAAACGCCTTACCTCCATGCTATCTCCCAGGCCCATGGAGTAAAATCTTAAGCACAACTTCAGCCTGTATTGTGTTCTTGTGAGCTCTGAAAAACAACTCACAGTAGTCCTGGATCAGAACATGTCCTCAAGGCAAGGGTCTTTCAAAAGCCAAATCTGGTAGCAAGGAACAGTCCACAGCAAAGAGAGGTAGGAGAAAAGGAACCACTGAGAGTAAATGCGGTGTCCCTGGAGCCAGCCCTAAAAGGGCTGGGACCCTAGCTGACCAGCAGCTTGGGGTCTCGCTCTACAGGTAACCGCACAACGTGGTGGGTGTTACAGCTCTTCTGTGAGAATTCCTGTGGAGGCAAAAGTTAGTAATGACTCTTGACAAAGAGAGAGAGATCAAGAGTGTTTATTGAACAGGACTGAAGGTTTTTAAGCAGTTTTGCATGGGCGTGTTTAATGAAACAAAGAACCAGGTTTTGACCAATGGCAACATGACAAGACACATTTAAAACATTTAATGAGAACGAACCTTGAGCAAAGCATGTTTATCACGTACACAGGCAGATGGTATGTCTGGAAAATGGGGGAGCCAGGATATGGGAGGTTGTTTGCGCATACC